>JAOXNN020220551.1:0-15161 GCA_028571205.2 Hydropsyche betteni
ACGGAACACCTGAAAGAAATCAACAGTTACCATCGAAGCCTACAATGATGTCGATTGACGTCCGCCGACAGTGACGTGTGCAATACGATCGGCGGTTCGTGATCTTTTGAACTTCAATAAAATCCATGCAATATTTCAAAATTTGAGGGGGGTTCATTCATGAATCGTTCGAGAGGCGGAGGGGCGATGGAAATCGCGTTTTTTTGCGCGGTCAGCTCGTGTGATATAAATGCGCGATATTGTGACCATGCGCTGATGTTGATTTTAATTCATTATTGAAATTTAATTTAATCGTTCCTTGCCATTTTTTTTCATATTAAAAATCGCATTTACAGTAACCCCCCTCCCTATAACGTTAAGATAGATTCCACGTTATAGGGAGTCAAGGTTTTTCAATTATTTTTTTTGACAATTTTACGAGTCAATTGCTTGTTTCAATGTGTTTGAAAAAAAATTTTGAATGCGTTTTAATAATATAGGGGGGTTTACTGTATTTACTGATCGAATTCTGTCGATTAACATTGATGAAGTTAAAATGTTGATTATATTCTTGTGATGAATTGAACCATATTTTGCAAATAATTTTTTTTTTTGAACATTATCACACGTAATCTGCATAATATAAATTACATGACAATTTTATTTTTGATATCATTAGAAATTTGGGTATTTTTATACATGATAAGAAAGTAAGGTATCTTTA
Organism: Hydropsyche betteni; assembly: GCA_028571205.2. NCBI lineage: Eukaryota > Metazoa > Arthropoda > Insecta > Trichoptera > Hydropsychidae > Hydropsyche > Hydropsyche betteni. Next base: position 704 of record JAOXNN020220551.1, read on the forward strand.
AAAACAAAAATTAACTCTTGAAAAACAGTTTCATATTATAGTACATCGAACGATCACAACCTTCAACATTTGATGAAAAGATCTTGTCCCACAGTGGATAACTAATAGATTGACATTAACGATGATGGTCACAATCATCTACTGATAACGTCAATTGTAGCTTAACTTAATAAACAAAGATAACAAAAATACCATAATGAATACGCATTTTCTTTAGAAAATTTTCCGCAAATGAAACAACAGCGCAAACTCAAACGCACCAAAAACTCAAAAATAATAACAGCTATTCTCCACGCGCACCAAAACGGAAGAAGCCCGTTTAACCGTGAAGCGCTAACAACTCGATTGTTTGTAAACTCCGACGTTTTTTTCGTTAACTTCCCGAACAACAAACGAACCGTCGCCACTTAACTTCCCGAAAACAAAACGAAGCACTGTGAACCGGCCCTTCGAAACGGTGCCGATTCAAATCTCAAAACGGTTGGCCACCCTGCGCAGAGGGGATACACAATATGAGGTGCGCGTTGAGAAACTAGTCTTCGAGAGTGGCGTCGAACAGCTGTTGGGAGAGCGCGTGCGATCTGCAGATGCGTGGTGGAAAAAATTACAAAAAATCGATCAACGAAACCGTCTTGTTATATAAGAGCGTTGGATAATTTTTCAGTGCAACGGAACCGATCGGAATTCAAATATTCGAATTTCTAATATTTTCAAATCAGATGCACTTTCTATTCGACACGAACCGGATAAATCTGTCGGAAAAACGACTACGATCGATGCGCTTTCTATGCAAAATTGTTGAATAGTTAAAACAGAAGTATGATTTTCGGTATCGATTCTGTTTCCCTTAAAGTATAGCCCAAATTGTCAATATTATTTGACGAGACCTTATCCTGAATTGGATAACTAATAGGTCGATGATGATAACTATAAATTCAATAGAAGTTCAACTTCAGCATATATGTAACAGTCAAAGTGTATTATTAGTTAAAGTATATTTTGTAGATAATTTGAATACAAATTGTCTAGTTAAGGTATATTTCAACAGACGAAAGTACTAGTGAAGTGTATTTTCAACTTGACAGAAACTTGAAAAGAATATTTGTATTAAACCATATGTGTATTTTACTTCTATATCTGACTATTGAAAAGATTTTCATAATATAATAATTTCAAAAAGGCATTCATCACAAAAACGTTAGTTTTGAGTCCATATTAATGGACAAGTGACGTTCAATGGCCCATATTGATGGACGTGAAATTTTTGTGTCATTATAATCATATCGCCGATTTATTACAATGTTAATGATGTTGATGATGTATAATAGAAATCGAAACGTGTTGGATCAGACTTCTTCGATGTTGACGAATGTCCGTTAGAGTCAAGTCCGTGTTCTAGAGTCGCCCCATCGTCCAAATACCAATTGTCGTCTCACCTGGTCACACCTGCCTATGGTTCCAGGAGCAGCTGTTGCAGCTGCTGTTTGAGTACAACTAATTTTAGTTGTATTACCATTTTGCATGTTAACTACGCGGTGGGTGTTGGAAAAAGTGGTTATAGAACGGCACGTTCTAAATATAATATAATGAGAGAAATTTGTATCAAACCCACTAATATATTTGATTAATTCAGAATATTCAAAAACAATCATCATGCAATCAAAATAATATTGTAAAATTACTCTTTCTTTCTTAGAAATTTTTCCGTTCGCGTGCGGATAAATATACCGCAATTAAAAAAAAAAATACCACGACAGTACTTGTGGGTTCTCTCACATTTGAAATCAAGTTTACAAGAATATTTTTCTAATTACTCTTATACAATTATACAAATCCGCAGCCATACATATACCCGACAAACCCACCGCAGATTCACACATCCTTCAAACAAAAAAAAACTCAAAATTCGAAATTTTTCCGTTTCGAACAGATCCCTCGATCCGACCATTTGTATCAATGAGTGTCTCGTCCAAACTCAATAATCTGCCCTCGGGTCGAGACCGGAGGAAACAAGGTTAACTGGCGGGGTCAAACGGTTCAAATCTCATTCGAGAAACGGCGGTTTTCAAACGTCTCGAACGGTCGTGAGACGTTCGATTGCGAAAATTCTGCCGCAAACCGCACTTTTCGCGCGGGTCGACGGACTTGGAATTTTTCCGAGAATACGAGTCGAGTGTCTCGAACGTGAGGTATATCGTGATTAGATCAATGCGATAGGTTATGGGTTGATGCTTAATAAAATTGATATGAGTAATAGTACTTATATTATAGTTCCGTTGATTTTTCAACAGTCGTTGCAGTTTGAAAACCTTTCATATTCCTTGCAAACTTGAGCGATTCATGTTCAGTATTCTTCACACACTTCAGTGTTTTTTCCTATTCCATGAATTTCTACCTCAAAAATGTCATTCGTATTTTCAAAAGCGCTCCATTCACTTTTAATTTCTTTTTTCGCTCTTTTCATACGTTTGACCCAAATATAAAAATTCATATTAGATTTTCAACGATCGATCATATTACGAATCAATTGCGATTCTGATCAACTAATAAAACACAATCAATCACTATAAAATATTATAAATCACCTGAAGCAATATAAAGCGTTTTCGCGATGATTAACTACACAGAATCTGCCAAAGATAATCCGTCATTTCACAAATTGACATGACTTAAAATCGGATAATCTCAACACTGACGCAAACATACAAAACCGGAATGAAATTTCCAACGGCTGGAGAATCTCGATTTCGCGGAAAACAAAGCCTGATTGCGCAATTAATCGCTGAAAAAAAATCGAAAAGCTCGAAGTCCGAAGTGTTTTCGTTTTATATTGTACGCGAGTGTGTGTGTGTGTGTGTGTGTGTGTTTGGTAATATCAAAAGATAATATTAAAAGATTGCGGTAGACCGCGAAGGCTTTTATGTACGTCTTGTGTATAAGTATCGCATTACACGATATGAGATAGATTGTGTTCTGTAATCTTTGGGGTGGAGCATAGCGGTAATTTGTAAAAAAAATGTAAATATATTTTTTTAATGAGAAAAATATACTAAATTTGATCGATGTAAATTAAAAAAAAAGTTTACGTTCAATGACTCTTTGAGTGTCGATAATAGTTTCAAACAATTTATAAAATTTTTAAATAATATAAAATATTTATATAAAAACATAATCTAAATTATAATAACTTTGGATTAAGCATGGTATATCAAACAGATTAATATTAAATCAACTGTAAAAAAACACCATTAAAATTTATCACAAACATCCAACGTTTAATTTTCAACTATTTAAACGTTGAACTAAATAAAATGGATGGAATTTTTTGATAAACATAATCGTAAAATATAAATAATCATAAAATTTAATAGATCCATATAAATAAACAGAATTAAAAACAATAAATAAACTAGCGGTTATATGTATTTTACTTTGTAGAGTAACGAACACGTCGAAAATAAAATCGTAATGTGTTGAAAAATTATGAAATTAACCAACATGTATTCGAATAATTCGAATAATCATATGCCAAATTCATTAAATAATTCAATATTTATGATTATACATGAGTTTTTTGATAATGCAGATGATCAAGAAACGTATGAAAGTATGAAATTGAAATAAATAAGAATGTTATCTAATGTATGTGAAATAAAAAGTTCATATCTTAATAATGGATTTATCTGAAAAATCAACCGAGATAGAGAAAAAAGGCTGATAAATAAACGGCTTTTTCCAAATTATTTTCCACATGCAATATTACGAAAAAAATCGATTACCCACGCGAAAATTAATCAGTAAAATTCATATAAAAGTAACAATTTTTCTAACTGAGTATTCATAAAGAAAACTACACTAAAAAAGATTTCAGAATAATTTTCCATTTCAATCAAAAAAATTGTTTTGAGATAAAAAATAGAAATATAATATTAAAAAGATCCAATGTAACATGTAAAACTTCGTACAGTCGACACGAACTTTAATGGAAGACACTACAAATCGTTATTATAAAGTTTCAGAACTTCCCAAGTTTTAAAATTATATAAGTACCTGAAGATGTTATAGTTCACAATTTCAAAAGTGCACATGCATAAACAAAATGCACTGCAATGCAACAAATAACGAAAACTTTTGACATAAAGTACGACAAAACATCAGAATATTTTAATTACAATGCAAATTATTTCATCGTAAATCGAGAAGACAAAGAACGATAAAACATCATGATATAATATTATGTAATGCAAATAATTTTATCGTCAATCGAGAAAAAGGATTTATAAGTTTCGTATTGAATAAACAAACTTTGAGAAGAGACATAAGAAACACATGATACAAATTTTTCATAGCGGTTGAGAAAAAATAGGTCGAGATCTGAATAATGAAAGATACGAAAGATGCCGAATACAAAAATACGAGTCCTTTTATATTTCTGAATAATTTAAATTAAGTCTTCTGAACATTATAAATATATATTTTTTTACGAAAAGATTGAAATAGATGGATTGACCTAATGGAACAATAAAAAAATGAAATCTTTGTATTTTCTCAATGACCTTTATGGGTTAATTTCATCACGCACGGAACTGAACTAATATTATCGTGTATTACATTTTTTATTAATTATTAGATTTATTACCATTTATTGTTTGTAGCTGCAAGTAAAGCCGTCTTACAATTAAGATTTTCAAAGACAAAAAAATCAACAACGTACCGAAAATCAAACCATATTTTTCAGCGATTTTTAACCGAATGAACAATAAATTTTTTCCAAAGATATTTATGTAAAATCTAAATAATATTATACATTTTCACGTTCTACATTGTAGACTGCGAAAAAAGACAGTGGCGGATTTAATTTACAAAGAGCCCAAGGCGCTTTATGTTATCGCTTCATTATATTTAAAAAATTGTTTCGAAATATTTTTATACACATCATTTCTGGTAAAAAATTCATTCGCGATATATAAAAATTCGAAAAATTTATACTAAAAAGCTTCTATTACATACGAAAAAAGAAGGGCTCGGCAGTAAATAGTGCTAAGCACCAAAATTATAAAATTGAGTTTCTTTTATTTACTACAAAAATGAGTACTTTTACTACTTAAATCCCCTATATATAATAGCGGATTTCTGTTTGTGTGTCCGTCTGTCTGTCCGTCTGTGTAGCTGTGTGTCTGTTCGATGACGCTCGCGACTTTTTCGCGAATGTGGTCATTATATGCGTACACAGTTAACGTCTATAACATGATGCTTATTAGCTACTGCCTCTGGCTTTGCCTATATGTCACAAACAAGTAACAAATGAACTATTTTGATTTTATTAATTAATTATTAAATATTCAAATCGGGTACACATTTCGGGTCCACACAATCGGGTTTCCACATTTTATCGTTTTCCGTTTCTTAACAAATCCACAGCCGATGTTATTAACATCTTGCCTATTTACTAGTTAATAAATAATTCTCCATCCTCTGAAAAGATGACAGAACTATTTCGGGTTACTCCTAGTTTTATTTGTATCTAAATGCACGCAAACCGTTTTTTTTTATATCTCCAAAAGTGACAAACGTCGCTTAACACTATTTACTGCCGAACCCCTCAAAAGATCGAAAATCACAAAAAAAAAAAAACAATTACCAGCAGGACACAGCGCCAAAAAGTCTCCGTCGAGCCTCATCTCCACCAAAGCGACGCTGAACTTTCCATCCCCCTCGTACTTGAACGCCAACTGCGGCATCCTGGGGGGCGCAGGCGGCGGGGGCGACTCCTCGGGCGACGCGGCGCCCCCGTCCGGGGGCGGAGGCGCGCTCTCCATGGCCGGCGGGCGGCCTACGAGCGTCCGGGGGCTTCTGCCGCGGGGCCCGGCGCTCGGGGGGCGGCGCCGCTCGGCGCGGGCCGCCGCCCCCGCCCGCGAAGCCCCGTCACCATGGCGACGGACCTCCCGCCCGTCGGGCGCCCCTGAAACATGCACACGTGTCGATGTATTGTTGGAGCTTTTCTATTGCGTCGCGTCTACACTAATGAAAAAGCTGGGGTTTTTTTTTGTGAGTGCGTTTGTTGATGAAGATTTGTCGCGTGTTTGAGTTTTCGTTGATTGCTGAAGTTGAGTCGGATGTTGGATGGTAAGTGGGTTGATTATATAATTTGGCGTTTAATTTCGGTAATCTGGGATAAATCGGTATGATTAAGGATATTAAAATGGTATGAGATTATTGGGAAGTTTTTAGTAGTAAACTTCTTATCGATGCGTACTAAAAGACAGACTGAAACTTTTGACCGTAAATCAAAAAGGAATTGTCTTGAACAGATTTTATATAAACTACATACGATAAAAACAAATGTTTTCATTGAATAACAGCGTTAAGTGACATATATAATCCATAGATCGACACAACATTCAGCAAATTGACGATTCAATCATCTGAACTCCAATATGATATAAAAAAAATTCTTCTTATAAATACGATATTAATTTTCAAATCAACTATTATTCATCCCGCCAAATAAAACTTCTTAACACACATCATTCATGACTCTTTCACTTTTACAAATTTTCCCACACTATTCAATAATAACTAATTCAATCATAAAACAACTTCGAAACACCCACACGGAATGGTCAAAAAACGGTGCAAAACAGAGCAAACGCCAACGAAGTTGCAGCCCCGCACACGTGCACGATTTTCCACGTGCACGTGCAATTCGCACACAACTTAGCCGATGCTCCAGTTTCGATGCAGTTGCACTATTTCTATGCAATTTTCAGCTCGCGGTTACTATGGTAATGGCGATGGGTCACGATTGAATTGAAATATAATAATACCCTCGTGCTCGATTGATCTGGGGTCAGTTGTTTATCTTGTGGAGATCTTGAGATTAATAACATATCATCGTTAAATTTGAGAGTATTTAATATATTGCATACTCGTATCCGTGTTGATGATATTTGGTTTTTGGAAATAATTTTTTTTATCGTACCTATGGTGAATTTTATTAAAAAGTATGTTATTTTTTATTTAAGACTACGATTTTAATGTGTATTGAAAATCATCGATTTGTTAACAGTATCGGGTCAATGTAGCAAGATTTCATTTATTTTCTGTCCGCGTAATGTGTCGCTTAACTTCGAAGATTGGTCGAAACGACAAAATTAGACTATAAGATTTTTGCACTTTTGTTGGAAGATCAATCGTAATTTTAATGGAAATTGATTTCATTTGTATTTCGAAAATTGATTAATTAAAAAAAATATATGAGCACGGAATATAATTTGGAAAGACATTAGCGTTTCTCAAAGTGTGATTGTAAATTTAATTAATTAATTTTCTGCAATTAAAAAAAGTACTCACACCATTTAAATTTCAAAACCAACTAAAAGATTCAATTTCCAAACAACACATCAATATCCCACAAACCGAAACCTCAAACGGCAATCCATCAATTAAAAAACCGAACCACACAAACCAAAAACCGCGCATCCTCAACCCAAAAACCACCAGCACAAAACCTCCAACGGCCACCGAAGGCACGCGGGGGGCGCATTCCTCGCAAGGACACGGAGGAGCCGTCAGAGGACCGACGATGGCGGAGGCCCACTCACTTGAAGCGTGTCCTCACTTTGAGTCGGCGAGGGTCCAGGGAGTGTCGGGAGGGCGGTCGCGAACAACGGGATCCGCTTCGCGTCAAACCACCATTGTGAACGTTTTGACGTTTGCACACGCGCACCTTTCTTCTGTTATCGGGCGGGTCGTAAGAGATCGTTTCGGCGGCATGTTGTTTTGTTTTTGAGAAATTGGATTTTATGATTGTCGTTGGGATTTGAGTGATAATAGTCTCGCGTTTCAAGCGCGTAAATTCTTTATTGACACGTTTTTATTTTGACGAATAAAAATGCATTCATATCATTGTGGACGACGCGTTAGTTATCCACTGCAGTAGATAACTGATAAATGAGATCTAATCAGGTCTTATTAATTTGTTTGATGAATTGGGTTTTACCCTGTCGTGTTAGTTCAAAACGTATTGATAAGGGGGAAAATCAATTTTCTTAATCTATTTCGCGCGTAATTAATGTATTAGGTTTCTTAACGAATATCGCGTATAGTTTGTACTTTTGCGCGTGTGAGATGGTTATGTTTTTTAACGGTAAGGCATGGCCTGGGGAATGGACTTCCATAAGAAATATTTTATACTTTTTCATATTAAAATAACAAAGGTAAACTATCGAAAAAAAAAATCATATGGAAGGTCATTTTTTAGACCGTGTCTTCCCCTTGTTAGTTATTACAAATACAATTAGATCGTATAAATTTGCAGATGCCAACAGTTTGGACGACAAAAGGTACTACTCTACAATATATAAACCCGAAAATAATTAAGTTACGGTTGAAAAATGACAAATGTGACCGCCAACTACTCTCGAAATTCGTTAAAAAATTAATTTATGAACTCATAAAGCATTGAATATTGAATATGTTAAGAATCTTAATTTAAGCACTTATAATACATTTTTATTCATGTTAAAGCACGTACGGCGTCTAACTGAATAAATTAAATTATTATTTTTAGTTGCCTGTATTGAACCAGGATTTTGTTTGTTATGTTGGCAAAGTTTGACAGTTTGATCCGTTTAGTTTTGGCGGTTGGGTGTTATTTTAGCAAAAAATGAGTTCTTTAGCTAGTTCCTCGGTTGCTAATCATGATACTGAAAACAAAAAGATCAGCAATTTATATGTTGAAATGGACCAGGTAAATTATTAAGACTTATAATGTGTATTTTATTTCCAACTTGACACAATATTGAATTTGGTTTTAGAGGATGAAGATCATAAATGAAAAAATGTTGGCATTGCAAGATAATTTTGAAAAGTTAGCATCGAAATCTTCTTCTTTGGAATCTGTTTTGACTCCGTTGATGATGGGACTGAAAAAAAACTATAACTTCACCGAAAACCAAAAATAAATTCTTCAAGCGTACAAAAAATGTCGAAACTGTTTCTTGTTGTAGATTAATAATATGGTAATATAATGAAAAAGACAGTTTATTTAATTGTATAATTTTATTATTCGAAAATATAGGCAGTTAACAATTAACAGTCAGTTTTATGATTCTTTATTTACATTAACTTAAACTTTTATCTTCATAAAGAAATGCATATTTTTGAACATACAAATAAACGACATTTGAATGCGTGGATGAGCAATGTATTAATAATAGTAACACATTTAGAAACACTATTTTCTAAAGTCCTCACTTAGCTAAAATGTAAAATGAGACTAGTATTATGAATTAATAAATATTGTACATTATTTACAAATAAATAAAACGCTAATTAACTAGAGAATACACGAGTCGAATTACCAAACGGCCCTTGGAGCGGCACAAAAGACTTATCGGGATTTGGCCTTGCGAAAGCTGAACTATTCATCATGTTGTAATTGCTGTCAAAAGGCACACTGGGTATGAAGACAGACTCGTTACCGTTCATGCTTGGAAACACGGGAGATTTCTGCGGCATGAAACTCCGCAAACTCGAAACATTAAAGGAACTTCCCAAAGGCAAATCTTCGATTCTTCTATCACATTCGCTGGAAACTGACTCGCCTCTAGATGGAGGGAACGATTTGACGTTTCTGCGATACATGCTCGAAGTGAGAGATTCGAAGCCCGAACTTTGACTGGATGAGCTCCCTGTTTCGTGCATGTTGCTTAAAAGCGAGTTATCCGTCCCCCAATAACCGCCAGCGACCCAAGATTGTTGAGTGCCATGTACTAATCTACTGGGAGATATAATTGGTTTGGAAAATTGAGGGTAGGGCATGAAGATGCCTGGGCTTGTGCAGTTGTACTGTCTTGTTACGAAAGGGTCAGTTTTGCAGCTTTTATTCGATTTTCCGATGCTAAGGCTACTTATACTTTTTCCTAGTTCTGAGTCATTTTTATTCATTTGAGAAAAATTCGAAAAACTTTTACTACTTAAATTAAACGGGGATTTGTATTGGGAACTACTGCTATTATAAAATGGACTAATGGCATTTTCTTTTCTGAATTCAAAAGAATTCATTGATTTTGGAGATGTTTTGTAGTTGCTTGTATCGAAATAATTGGATCCAGATAAAGAATATTCACTATCACTAGAATCACTATCTGAATTGTCACTAAAAATGTCATCTTCACTACTAACGTCTGATAATTTGCTAGCGGACAAATTTTTCAATTTGTTTTTACTGTTTTTCTGAATTTTGTTTTTTTTAGATTCATTCGAATCGGAAACTATATACAAAGCTACTGCAAATGGTATCTGAAATTAAAAAAAAAATATAGTCAGAACATACATATAAAAAAATAATAAAAACTTCATGCAATACACACCTGAAGAATATAAAAATAGTCTATGCCAGTTCTTGAAACATAAAATGAAATTCCCCATATAAAGTCACGTATGAAATTTTTCATAGTGTTCAATTCGAATACATGAATTGACATTTGTAAAATAAAACCTAACAGAGTTATAATATCTACGAAATTGAAATTATCTAATATATTAATTAAGATTTTCAGATCTACAATTGTACTGTATCCACTATAAGAATCAACAGTATTTATAAGTGAAGAATACTGCTTTGATAATAAAGGAGTAATATTGTAATTTTCTGAATATTGGAAAATAATGTCCATCGCAGATTCAAAATATGGAAACGATATATTTTTTACGTCGGATGATAAATCTCTAAAATATTTTTTGGTTACAAATACAATTTTTTTTGACAAAAACAGTTCTAAATGTGTGTAAACATTATACACTGCAAAAACAATAAAAACGATAGACAATTTTTTCAATACATTCTTCAAAATGTTTTTGATTAAATCTTTCTGTGAAAACTTCTTTTCGGGATCATTTTTGACTCTATTATCTAATAACTTTGTACCGAGCAAGAGGCCCTTTTCAGATGAAAGTTTTTGCTTCAAGTATTTCTTACAAATTGAACATAGTGAATATACTTTTTCTAAATGTTTCCTGAAAACATACAAATTAATAAGATAAATGATGATGTATCTTATAAATAATAAAAATTGACTCACTTAAAAGATTCCACTTCCATGTCGAAGTTCTTTTCGTTCATAGGAACAAAACCGGACAGTTGTCTTATTTTTAACTGTTGATTGATATTGCATTTCCTGCATAATCCGTTGGTAGCAGTAGACGAACGTTTAACATTTTTGTTATAATTGATGGTGTTTGTCGTGCGAGTGTCCAAAACGACGTTGTAGCTTCCATCCTGTAAATTAGTATTTTACTAACATACGCTCAATTTTCAAAAACAGAAAAGATATAATACGAACCGGCAAAAATCCATTGTACTGCTCGCACTTCTTGCAAGTCCAAGAATTGCGCAGACGGTAATGAACCCACGAATTTGTGTCGCAGAACCAACAGTTAACTCTAGAAGGCACTCTTTTTCTGTCGAATAAAAGAACACTCTTTTATAATATGAGTCATTGTTCTTGAAAATGGTATAAGTCCATTTATTTATATTTTCGAGTTTGTATGTTATACAGTAGCATCTTTTGCAAACCGTCAAAACTGTTCATTGCAAATGTATATGAACCGAGGGAAAAATTATTTTTAAATACTGAAACATAATAGTCCTACAAAGTACAAATTATGTGCCGAATTTGTCAAGAAATTTAATTTATGAACATAAAATGCATAAATCACACATAAAATAAACTAAGTTGTCTCCCCATGTTCCTTCAAATGTGTCAATTGGACCTGGCTCCAGATAACACACAAGAAAAGACAACGCGAAGATTGAAATAAATTAAGAAATTTAATTTCATCATCGATAATGCACTTTTATTCGTTAATGGTTAATTTATGCACTTAAAATACAAGATTACCAAAAAATGATATTGATATCTATATCAAACAATCTATGCACCTCTTTTTTTTTTTGAAAATGGGCTTGTACCACTTTAAAAAAACTAATATGTCAAAACGTACATGAAACCAGAAAACTCATAAAACAGTATGCACATTGATACATTTGAATGACAACTAGCAGCAACGTTCATAATAAATACAAAACGAAGAACAGTATTAAGAACGCACGTCAAAATGGGAAACCGGCGCGCGCACCGAGTTGAGGTTATGTCGGGCTTTACCTGATGAAAGAAAGCAGGGTGAAGAGTGCAGCGAGGATGAGCGCGAACACGACGCAGATGCAGACGCAGACGCAGAGGGCTACCACTGCCACTGGAGCCCCCATCGGGATTCTTTTAACTGAATATCCTGAGGAACTCCTGCGGCTAGCCGACCGCAGCGGGAGCGGGAACGTCACGAATAAACAGGCCGTATGTCGACCATGATCGAAATCTATCTTACGATATTTTTAGTAAACTGCCAATGATTACCGGTTTGATTTTATGAATGTTATAAACTAGTATATAGGCCCGATGTTAATAATATCGGCTGTCAATTGATAACCATACTATTAAGTAATCAAATAAAAATTGAATATACCTATAGTAAAATGAAAAATTTGTTTTTTAGGTTTCGGTGCCAAAAATATAGTGTTTTTGCGTCCTATATATTTGTTTTATGGTGTGTAGGACGCAGACCAAAAATATAGGACAATACTATAAAATATAGGACATTGGCAACCCTGATCATGAGTATCATGCTTGAGTTGTGAAAATGTGTTTAAAACAAACTCTTGAAAATCAAACTGACACGACTGGTAGATACTACGCATATTTCAAGATCAATAGTTGACATACTAATTTCCACCTTACTGACATTTAGCATAAGAGCGTTATCTGAGTGCAAACAACTTAAATTGTTATACTACACTAACAATTAGACTGGAGCTTTTTTGAATGTGTATAAACAGACTAATTTGTTCGTGCATAAAAGACAACAACAACAACAGCAACAACAGCAACAACAGCAGCAACAACAACAACAACAACAACAACAACAACAACAACAACAACAACAACAACAACAACAACTACAACAAAAAACAACTACAACAAAAAACAACTATAATACTACTACACCTACTACATAAACAACAACAACTACTATTACTGCAACAACTACAACTACTACAACTACAACTACTACAACTACACATAAACAACAACAACAACTACTATTACAACAACAACTTTAAAAAGAAGAGATAAGTATTATGGTGAATCCCATCGATAGTAATGAACCCCCAAGTGCACGAATGCTCATTATTAAGGTGACCAACTATTTTTTGTTCAAAAAGAGTACACTTCGCAAGTATTTCATAGGTGAAAAAAAAGAAGAAAAAACGATAAAAACTTTATTTTCTTTTAAAAACATATTTTTCTTCGGAGTGGATTTTTTTTTTGCTAAATGAGGATTGTCGTCTAATAATGTAGCCATATCCGAAAAACTTTCATTTTGCATATTAAATTTGACTGTTAAGACGGCATATAATGTTTTTACAGAAAGTTGCGACTTCTCACTGCTCTAATAATCATTCCCTAGTGAAAATACCCTTTCAACAGTGTGTGGGGGTGGGGGTGTGTGTTACGGCCTTCTTGGTCCATCACTTTTGGTTATCTTTTATTTCCTTTTGATTTCATTGATCATTACATCTCCAATACTTTCGATCATGTCGTTTTGAATTTTATTCGTTGTCACTTTGAATATATGATGGAGTTTGAAAACGAATGCTTAATTTTGCACATTGTAATCAAAAATTCATATATGTATTTAACAAACGGAAATATATTGGTGATTACAAATTTTAAATTATTTTATTATTATTTTAATCTGAAATTAATTTAACAACGAAACGCCACTGTGCTAGACCTCGTACACAATTGGGACAAAAATTGGTGCGTGTGTGCGTGCGAGCCGCAGCTCACATTCCAAGAGCCACACTGCGGCTCCGCTCACATTCCAAGAACCGCACTTTGCCGACCGCTGCATTAGAGGAAGAGAAGTGAAAAAGTTATCAAAATAGAGATGAAATGTATAATTACATCCAAAATGTTTCAATAACACATCCGAATATACTAAAAATACTCTGGCACCTAATCCCAGTTCCTTATATTTGTCTGAGATGATTGTAGACTAGGGTTGCCATAATTGTCGGACCACAGCCAGGGACACCCCACCCGAAATTTTTTTCTGAACAATCGTAAAAATCATCCCACTGTATGCCGGCTACTTTCAGTTTTAAAAAAAAAAACTTTTTTAATAAATAAACAATTCTGGATAAATAATTGATGAGCTGCAATCGCTCCAACGAAAAATTTCACGATAAAGAAAAAAAAAAACACTTTATTTTCACTAGGCTGCCACAAAATATTATAGTTCGAATATCAATACAAATCAAATTATCATCTTCCTCAACAAGAGTTTTCAGAAGTTTTTGACGATATAGACGTTTCATCGATGATATAACACC
>JAOXNN020220604.1:0-15140 GCA_028571205.2 Hydropsyche betteni
GTTTTGAAAAAAGATAGTTTTCGATGTTTCTAATTTGAGCTTGGTTGTTTGGTTTGGGAATTGTGTCTGTCGGCTTCTCAGACATTTCGAATATATCTCACGAATTGGGATGTTTGAGAAGTTATGAAGGGTCAATTTTCGTATGATGTCATCGACTTCGATGATCTTAGGTTTTTTTTTTGTATTTTTCCCGGTTTTGAAAAAAGATAGTTTTCGATGTTTCTAATTTGAGCTTGGTTGTTTGGTTTGGGAATTGTGTCTGTCGGCTTCCCAGACATTTCGAATATATCTCACGAATTGGGATGTTTGGGAAGTTATGAAGGGTCAATTTTCGTATGATGTCATTGACTTCGATGATTCTACGTTTTTTTTGTATTTTTCCCGGTTTTGAAAAAGAAGATAGTTTTCGATGTTTCTAATTAGAGTTTGGTTTGGGAACGTGTCTGTCGGCTTCCCAGACATTTCGAATATATCTCATGAATTGGGATGTTTGAAAAGTTATGAAGGGTCAATTTTCGTATGATGTCATTGACTTCGATGATCTTAGGTTTTTTTTTTGTCTTTGTGGTTCAGTAAAAAAATATGGTTTCGATGTTTCTAATTAGAGCTTGGTTGTTTGGTTTGGGAATGTGTTTGTCGGCTTCACAGACATTTCGAATATTTGCTGTGATTTGGGATGTCTGGAATGTTATAAAGGGTCAATTTTCGTATGATGTCATTGATTTCGATGATGCCAAGTTTTTTTTTGTGGTTTAGAAAAGGAAGATAGTTTCTAATTAGATTTGGTTTGAAAATCTGTTTGCTTTTTAAAACTAGAAATCCCGGTTCGTTTATGGATTTTTTTATCATAAAAGATCAATTTTGAACTTTTCGTTAATGCTATGTTTTTTTTTGTATTTATTCCAGTTTGGAAACGAAATATATTTTTCGATGTTTCTAGTTAGTTTGGTTTGGAAATGTGTTTGTCGGCTTCCAAAACGTCCTGAATATATCCCATGAATTGGGATATCTGGAATGTTATAAAGGGTCAATTTTCATACAATATTGTCATTGATTTCAATGACCATAAGATTTTAAAGTTATAAAAGATCAATATTTTAGTTCAATGGTGTTGAACTTCTCGTTGATAGATTTCATTATTTTCGAGTTGTTTTTATTTCAGCTTAGAAAAGAAACATAGTTTTCAATTGTCTAATTGGAATTTGGTCATTGTTTGATTTGGAGATTTGTCGTTTCACTTTTCAGATATCCCGGTTAGTTTATAAAATGTCTGTGAAGTCACAAAGAATCAACGTTTATACAATGTTATCGAACTTTGTGCCGATTGATCGTGCTGATGTTAATTTTTTTGTCTTTATCCCAATTTGGAAAAGAAAAAATGTGAACCATAAAACATTTGATCATTATCTTTGCAGTCAATAGTTTTGGTTTAGTCTTTATCGGTATTTTTGCTCGGTTCATTCTTAATATTTAACAGATAAATTGATTATTTAGTAAAAAAAAATTTTTTTTAATAGTCATTGAATAATCGGCTAATATCTCCAGTTGAAGGATTTTGACATAATCCAATACATAAAAAGAAGCACTGTGTCTAAAAGCAAGTGTTTTAAAGCGCTATCAGATAAACCAGGTATCAAAATGTTTACGATTACAGTTAAATTGTAAACAGTGTTCCACAAATTACAAACTATTTTTTGAAAAATTTCTAAACATTCTTCGTAAATCTTGTAAGGGATGAATTTTAGTATTTTAACTAATCGAAAGTTATCTTACCTTTCCTTATAAAGATAAAACATTCAAATATCAGAAATATTTAAATGGATTGCAAACAATAATATATCTTATTTGTTTTTAACATGTCGGTATTTTTTCTTATTATAAACAGAAATCTGAGATTACATCCATCTATTGATTATATCATTGTTACTTAACTTCAATAATGAATATAAACCAGGATGTTCGACTATTCCAATTGTGAATTTTAAATTGAACTAAACGGAACATTTCCGAGATTCGAAAAGTTTTCCAACGCAGAATCGAAGATTTGCTATATTTATATTATCCAAATTCATACAAAGATTACATAAATGTTGATTATGAAAATTTGACGTTTTATTCTTAAAAGTGTGCTTTTTAAATGTAAAAGTTCCTGTCGTCTCGGTAAATTGTTTTTATTTGCTAACTCTCGACGTATTTAAATCCATCACATATTTGAACTGTGATAAATAAATATTTATGAGGCCAAATAAATTGTTTGCTCGTCTCAAATATGGTTTATAAGTCTAGTAAGTACAGTTTACGGTTTTAACTCTAAAAACGATAAACCGGCTCCACTGTTAACATTGCGACGATAAAGCGATAAGTTATCGACGGTTCTTGCAGTTTGTTTGCTATTTTTCCTTTCAGCAACAAGTGTACATTATCTAGTTTTATTGAACGGGTTTATTTCTTATAATTTTTATGTTGTCGAATGTTTCTAAATAAATTTCATCATAGAAATATATATTAGTCGAAATATTATGGGTTTATATTCGATTTTTCCCTATATTTCATTTTTTTATGTTGGATATCGTTTATTGGATTAGTTGACCTTTTTGCACTTGTCAGATATAATATGTTTTCAATATATATATTTTTTTGAGTTCATTTAAAAAATAATTGTTTCATTTATTTTGAATCATATCGCAGTCATAAATAATTTGAATTAATTACATTTATTTATAAACAGTCATATATGTTAAGTTAAAGTGGCACGTTTATATTGAAATTTTTTCAGTTTGAAATTATTTGACAGGTCAAACTTTTCTTAACAATTGTGAAATATACGATGAACGTAAAGTAAGCGTATAAAATAATGAAAATGTATGAACAAGCATATGCATTTCTTCATAAATACGTTCATTCGTTCATATTCACGTTTACTACATAATTTCAAAAACAAAAGAACCGTTACCAAACACCGAATTCGAACAGTTCGTTCCTTCGGAAACCCCGCGAAAGATTCGCGCACTAAAAAAGCGCGCGATTCGTTCGCACAGTGCAGCCAACCCCCCCCGTCCCGTCGAAGGCCGTAACGCCTCGGCGCGCGTCCCTCGCCGTTCGGCCGTTAACAATTTTCTGGCCGTAGTAAACGTAGTAGTGGCCAACGCCCATCGCCCATTGACTCGCGCTTTATAAATATACACGTTTGAGTGTGTGTGTGCACGCGGAGCGGCCATGGCCGGTGATGTCACGGCGTTTCGGCCGCCAGATGCACCTTTAGCGACCTTCGTTTTTTTTTTTTTTTTTTTTTTTAATATAAATTTTAACGAATTATTTTAAAAGTGCTCACTTTCCACTCACTTATTATTACCATCATTATTATTATCGTAATTATCTTCATTATTATTATCATTATTATCATCATTATCATTATCGTTGTTACTATTATTATTATTATTATTATTATTAATGGATAGCGAAAATTTTGGATAATCAAGTCAAAAAAAAAAAGTAATAGCAAAAAATGAATAGAAGTAAAAAAAAAAATAAGCATGTAATATATTCTCGAGTTATTCACTGATCATCATCATCGTTATTATTACTATTAATTGATAGCGAAAAATTTAGATAATCAAGACAAAAAAATTAATTATTATTATTAATGGATAGCGAAAATTTTGGATAATCAAGTCAAAAAAAAGAAAGAAATAGTAAAAAATGAATAGAATTAAAAAAATAAGAATGTTATATATTCTCGAATTATTCACTGATCATCATCATCATCATCATCATCGTTATTATTATTATTATTATTACTATTAATTGATAGCGAAAAATTTAGATAATCAAAACAAAAAAAAATATGAAAAAGAAAGAAATAGCAAAAAAATAAATTATACATGTAGTATATTCTCTAATTATTCACTGATTCGATTCGATTCACTCACCGTGCAATGATAACTTGATTACGAATTCGAATGACGAAATATTTTGAATTAGAACATCGTGTCATTGATATTTTTAAAGATTTTCAAATCCGGATTCCGTTATTATAACGAAATAGAAAGGACAGAACTGAAATTTTATTGACGCACCCAAAAAAAAACCCATATAAATCTGCAACCCTAAAATGTTAATGTCTCGTAAAAAAAAAGTCGATCGGTAATCGGATCGTTAACAGTTTCGATATCTTCAAAGCTGCCAACTTGCAAAAATAATAAAATAAATTTCGAAATCTCGTTTCCAATCTCGTTTCTTTCAGCGGTCCTTACTGCTTTTCAAGGACATTCGATTTATGTGTTTCGCGTTTTTTTTTCTTAATTATATATGAAAAATATGTATTTCTTTTCGTGTTGTATCTATTTTCGCGAACGTGATGTCATCGTCTGTTACTGTTTTTTTGTTGTGCTTTTTGTTACCGTGCAGTTTTTTCGATCGAGTTCATGGTTTCAGAATTAGTTATTTTTAATTCGGGTAGAAATTACTTTTATTGGTACTTAACTTTCCGTGTAGTAAAAATTTTATTCAATAATATATTTAAATACATCTTTTATTGGTATGTAACAGTTTGTTTAAAAGCAAAGAAAATTTTATTCAATTATAAATTTTAGTACAAATGTATTTTGAATAATTTCTGTTTAAAAACTAATGAAAACAAGCCCAACTTTTTGATATGTGCTCTAAGCATTTTTTGTATGAAAGTAGAGAACATCTTATTAAAGTATTAATACATCAATCGTTTCTCGAGTTCTCTAAACAATTTCGCGATTCTGAATCAGTTTTTTCGCATTTAAAATAACATTTTCATATCATTAGAAAATAACGTAATAACAACCGAACCAGACGATCGAAGACGAGAAACAATTGTTATGTTTTCAATCGATCGCAATTTTACCGCTAGATTAATCGTTTTGTATCATTTTTTTTTTGCTTTTTGAATCATTTCAGTAATCATCGTTCCAGTTTTCCCCAATTACAAACAGATTTTCATACACGCTCTTGTTATTGAAAAACGATTAGAAGAAAAAGACACGATAGAGTTCGACCGAAAGAACTCGTTAGAATAATGGTGCCGTCGGTTTACATGCGAATTTTACACATTTTACAATCGTGCACGGTCTATCGATGTCTATTGTTACAGTTAATTTTATCGTCAAAGGTTTCCTTATCTAAACAGTTGAAACGTGATATTTTCATCTTCTAGTGCGTTCGTTTTGCATTCGATTGATAGAACACGGCGATTATGCATTTTCCAGTCGCGTTCAAGTTGTTTGGAACGGTGATCGATTTTTTTGTTCGAGAAACTGAATTCTTATCGCCGTGAAATGTTATCCCGAGGTTCTGGAAAAATATCAACTGTCAAATGTTCAAATGAGTTGATATGTGTTTTTGAATTGAGGAATGACTATTTTATTATAATTGGAGTTGTCGGAATTGTGCATTATAATGATGATTTATCTAGAATTGTGATTCAGAATTATCGCTTAAAGTCATGGATTATTTTTAGTAATGAGTATGGGATTATTTGTAGTAATGAGTATGATTTATAATAAATTTTATAATTTTATAATAGTATGGATGAAAATTGAGACCGAACTATCTATTCCAAAATCACAGGATCTTGTCTATTATTCTATCAGTCGTCTCTCCGTCTATCTTTCGTTTTTTTTTTTGTCTTTCTGATATATTTTTTTTGGTTACCTGCCTTTCTGGCTGCTTGTATTTTTGTTTACCTGTTTTTCTGGCTTATCTTTCGGGTTTACTGCATTTTTGGCTACCTATTTTTTTGGTTTATTGTCTTTTGTCTTACTATCTTTCCGATTTACTGTCTTTTGTCTTACTATCTTTCTGATTTACCTTTTTTTTGGCTACCTTTCTTTCTGACTTTCTGTATTTCCGCCTTTTCGCTATTACATATTTCTGTCTAACTGTCTTTTTCCGTTTATCCATCTGTCTTTCTATCTATTCATTATCAGCTATAGTTCGAATTTCTTTTCAAATCACTCGAATAATTTCATATAACCACCGTGTCGAATATCGACACCTTTCGAAAAAAAACAAAACAAAATACAGTAAACTCGGCTATAACGCCCTCAACCATATCGTTCTAATGCATTAAAATTATTTTTTTTTTAATTTTTAAATGCATTTGAAACAAGCAATTAACACGTAGAAATTTTCTAAAAAATCAAAAATCCTTTACCCCCTATAACGCGGAATCTATTTTGACGTTATAGGGGGGTTTACTGTACGCAATTCTAACGGTCACCCTTCAACGGATCGAGCGTTACCACAGACGGAAACAATCACGCAGAGCGATCAAACACATAAAAATCAATCGCATGACATCATTATCCGACCTCGTGCTCACCGTCATCCGAAGCGACCGCGAAAAACTTCGAACATGATCACGTTGGCAGCAGCGGCGACGCGCAGGTTGACCAACCGACCAGGACGGTTATCGCCGCATTGTATCACGCCCACTTTCAACTCAATTGGTCGTCTTTCGCGACGGTGACTCGAATTACCGACCCGACAATGGTGCCGATTCGGTTTTCGGCGATGTTCCGGAACATGGCAGCGGTCCGCAACCTTTTAGCGATCGCGAAATGTTTCGGAGTTTTGTATTGTGTTTTTCGTCGGGTGCTTGTCGGTGTCCGGTTTTGAGTCGGTGAAGTGTGAAAATAAGCCTGTAAATTGAATGGGCAGAATTTCAATCAAAAACGGTCAGAATAAAATGATGGATTGTCAGAATAAAATGATAAATGGTTTGAATTTAATAACGAAACGGTCAGAATAGGTTAGGTTAGGGTTTTTAGTATTATTCTGACCATTTAATATAAATTCTGACCATTCAATATTTATTCTGACCTTTTTAATTAAAATTCTGACCAAAACGTGGTTAAAATTCTGATCAATGTCAAATAAATTCTGATAAATGGGAGAAAAATTCTGACCAAAATCGTATTTAAAATTTGACCATTTAAATAGTAGCTTGAAAATAATCTTATAGTCGTTATTGCGAAATGAAAAAGTTTTGGTATGACTTTCGTCTTATAAAAGTTTCGTTTGAATAGCTAATAGATTTAGATTCAGAGTAGATTTGTAATATAAGAAAGTTATGTTTATTTCAGGATATAATATTGTATCAAGTGATCTATTTTAATCGAATGTGGAATAGATTGTTAGTTTTTTTCAGCATTCTTTTCATGTTGGTGGTTTTATCACTTAACTAGGAGTCGATTGGTAGTGTTATCTTTATTTATTATTTATTTGTGAGATAACACTTTCTTTACCCACAAACGCTCTTATATACTAACAAGTAGAACATATTGAAAAATAATGTTTATTTATTTGTTTTTTCAGTATAAAAACTGAAGTTAGCTCAAAATAATTTTGGCATAATATTTGTTTTGTTTCGTTGGTCGAGTACGTTAAGTCATTGTTTTATTTTCAGACAAAACAAGCCATTGTATTTATATTTTTTCAGATCTATGTATTCGCTTCGATTTTGATATAACAACCAGAACACTAACAATAACATTTTCAACATTGAAACTCTCATGTTATAAATAACACATTTATCATTTGAACCATTAAAAAATATATGCGTGGACAGTGACATTTTGAACTGTTAGAATATCCCTCTTTTGCGAGTCGCTGACTAACTGTCCGCCCGTTGTTAAGTCAAACTGATATAACGGTACAAATGCTATGACGCATTGTGTTGTGCAATTTGCTAATTATTTAAACATTCAGTATTTTTTAACGTGCGCAATTCGAATTTAAAAAAAATATATTTATTTATTAATAAAAAATAAAAATCGGTTATATTTATAGCAAGTTTCACTAGTAATTCTTTCATATGTGCTGTTTAGTTTATGAATTATTAATCAGTTAAATTTTCAAACTTTACTCATAGCTGCATTGAAGAGATTACGTAATCCATCATTTCGTCCTTTGAATCGGTGACGATCAACCTTTTTCAAAGTGGGTCAATATTAAATATTCTATCATTTTTGCGAGTCGCAATTTTCAATTACCATAAATTATATTAATTAATAATTTGAAAGATTAATTTAAATTAGAGTACCAGTAAGGTGATCTATAAATTATACAGTTTTACATTCCAAATTCAATCTCTTTCGAATCAAACCAATTCGTCAATTCAACGAATGAATTGAAAAGGTCAAATTTGATTTGTAAAAGATTGAATTTGACATGAAAAAGGCCGAATTAGGTTTGTAGTAAAAAAAAACATATACAGCAAACTCCCCTATAACGTCAAAATAGGTTCCATCTTATAGGGGGTTAAAGTTTTTTAATTTTAATTTTTTTTACATTTTTACGTATTAACTGCTTGTTTTAAATGGATTTGAAAAAAAATTGAATTTGAATAAATTTGAACGTTATAGGGGGCTTACTATACTTTTTATCTTATATCTCGGAATTACACATTACTCAAGTGATATTTACATATATATGTTACGGTTTGAGTGTCCACTTCGTTTGTGCACGAACAAACTAGTCTGATTATTTACTTTCTAAATGCTCTAGTCCAATTGTTAGTGGTACGAAAATTTAAGTTTTTTACACTCAGATCAATAAGGTGGAAATTGTTATGTCAACTAATGATCGAGAAATCACGTAGTGTCTACCCATCGTATCAGTTTGAACTTCGAGTGTTTGTTTTGAACACGTTTTCACAACTCAAGCTAAAACACTAACCCAACCTAACCCAAGCATGATACTTATGACGTTTGTTTTTAGCATAGACGCAATTATACGTAGGTAAAATTTGACAGTTGACATTCAAACTAAAATCGACAGTTTGGATATACCCAAACTAGTAAAGTGTATTTTCAACTTGACAGCTTAGATTATTTTTATTAAACCATATGTGTATTTTATTTCTATATTTGATTATTGAAAAAAATTTAATACTAGAAAAATATCAACAAGGCATTCATCACAAAAACGTTAGTTTCTTCGAGTCCATATTAATGGACAAGTGAAATTTTTGCGCCATTACAATCATATCGCCAATTTATCATATTTTTAATAATGTTACTTTTCCATATAGTAAATGCTAAATCTCAATAGCGTATTTGTACATTGATGACGCATTGCGTTCGATCGGTGATGGACTGGTTCTGCTCGGCCCGACCTCGTTTCTCACACGTTTCTTCTTCATGTGTCGATTATTTATAACATTTCGACGATAAACAATAACGTATACATTTCGGGTCTGTTGCTTTCCGTTCGCTTCGTCGTCGTGTGTGTGTTTTTTCGACGGTCGGCCGAAGAGCGATCGGAAATATTCGATTTTTCAGCTATGCCGGTTTAGCTAACGTCAGCTGTGGATTTGTTAAGAAACGGAATACGGTAAAATGTGAAAACCCGATTGTGTGAACCCGAAATGTGTATTTGAATATTTAATTAATAAAATCAAAATAGTTCATTCGTCTTTTGTTTGTGACATATAGGCAAAGCCAGTAGTTAGTAAATAATAAGCATCGTATTATAGACGTTCACTGTATACGCATAAATACCATATTACTATAAAAAGTCGCAAGCGTCATTCGAACGAACAGATGAAAAGACAGACACACAGATATCCGTGATTATATATAGGGGATTTGAGTGAAAATTTTTTTTTATAATAAGAATAGTTTATTAATATTTTTGGTATTGATATGTTTTCTATAAATAATTTAGTTGATAATCGGTTTGATTTAGTTTTTAGTACCGATAGCTGATTTCTGTTTTACCTGTGGTAACTCTCATAGAAAACTCAGTTAATATAGCGAAGATCGTAAAAAACTGCGTTGCCGTAATAATGCTCATAGAAAATTGCGTTACTATAACAACGCCCATAAAAAATTGCGTCACCATAGCAACGCTCATGGAAAATTGTGTTGCCATAGTAACGCCCGTAAGAAAATGCGTTACTATAGCAACGTCATAAATAAATGCGTTGCCATAGTAACAATCAAAGAATACTGCTTTGCCATAGCGATTCTTGAGGTGTTAAAAGCGAACCGTTAATATTTAATGTTTTGATCGACAAATTAACTCAAATTGCATCGATTTTTCAAAACGCTTCTGTTGATACTCAACAAGTTTTTTTTTTAAATTAGTTTTCACATGAATTTCTATCGATTAATACATATGTATGATTCAACAATTATTTCGATTTGAAAACAATTCATATCTGTTTTGATAGTTTTTAATGTCATCTTTCGAACAGTAATTTATTCAGTTCATTTGTTAGTAATATTTCGGTCCAGAACTAAACTCTCGAAACGCATGTTTTCTTTCACACTCTAAACTATCGCAAAATTATAGCATTTCTTCGGAGACGCCGCTCAATATCCACGATTTCTTTCAGCTTTCGTGATAAACCGTGCTATATTATTTCAGCTCTGTGTGTGTGTGTCTGGTGTAATTTTAGTCGTCGGAAAAGCGTCCGTCAACTAATGAGATTTCGTCTAGTCTTTTAGCAAACACAATAGAAAACCGCTTCGTTGTCAACAAATCAATATTTCTTCGGTAACGTGAGACAAATGTACTTCCTTATACGTATGTCGTGGATTTCTTGAATATAACGGGAAATTTTACGATTTTCAAAATTTGACCGTATCAAAAAGATACAGATTATAGAGAGAAGTGAGATAAATAATAAATTTGATTTTATGATACATATGGATGTCACAGTTGAAGTGTTCACTTTTGTTTGTTTACACTCATACTAGTTTTGGTATACCCAAACTATCGATTTTAGTTCGAATGTCAACCGTCAAATTTTACTTACGTATAAACTAAAAACAGACGTCATAAGTATCATGCTTGGGTTAGGTTAAGTTAGTGTTTTAGCTTGAGTTGTGAAAACGTGTTCAAAACAAACTCTCAAAGTTCAAATTGATACGATGGATAGACACTGCGCGTATTTCTCGATCATTAATTGACATATCAATTCCCACCTTATTG
Source organism: Hydropsyche betteni (assembly GCA_028571205.2). Lineage (NCBI taxonomy): Eukaryota > Metazoa > Arthropoda > Insecta > Trichoptera > Hydropsychidae > Hydropsyche > Hydropsyche betteni. The sequence goes on from JAOXNN020220604.1 coordinate 10,972, forward strand.
ATATTTAGCATAAGCGCGTTATGTGAGCGTAAACAACTTAAATTGTAGTGCCACACTAACATTTGGACTATAGCGTTTAGAAGGTGAATAAACAGACTAGTTTGTTCGTGCACAAACGAAGCGGACACTGTAACATGGACAAGTCGAAAATTTAACAGAAAGAGTGGTCGATGGATGAATTCAATAAAAAGTCAATCTGCAACATGAATGATTGACCTTTTTGACCCGCGTTTTTCTTATACGTTAATTTTTTCATTTGTCGAAAGTTTGGGGAACGTCGTTAACGAAACAGGGGAGGGTCGGGAAATTGTCGCAGGAAAAACGGCGCCGCGACGTCCGTCTGCCGCCGAAGGGGAAAATATTTATTTTTCTTGTTATGCATACTATTTTCATCGCGTTGTTATATTCTGAAAGTGATGCTATGCGTCGTAAAAGGTAAAGGTCGGTCGTGTCCTCTTATGTCATTTTTTTCCCCATTTCGTTGGCATTTCGTAGTTGTGTAACATTTCGGTTGTTTTTCTAAAAAAAAAAAAAATTATCATTATATTATAATTCAGTGCTCCGAAATCGCTGTGCCGCGAGATGATTCTGAATGTGCTGAGGAGCATTTTTGAAAATACAAGAAATAAATTCTCCAATACTATAAAAGGCAAAAAATTAAAAGGTCAGAATTTTAATCAGAATATAATTAAATGGTCAAAATATTTTGGTCATATTTTTTTATCGAAAACGGTCAGAATAAAATGATGAATTGTCAGAACAAAATAATAAATGACCAGAATTTAATAACGAAAAGGTCAGAATAGGTTAGGTTAGGTCAGGGTTCTTAATATTCGGAGTTTTGTATTGTATGTTTCGTCGGGTGCTTGTCGGTATCCAGTTTTGAATTGATGAAGTGTGAAAATAAGGCAATAAATAGAATGGGCAGAATTTTAATCATGTTTTGGTCAGAATTTTAATCAAAAACGGTCAGAATAAAATGATGAATTGTCAGAACAAAATAATGAATGGTCAGAATTTAATAACGAAAAGGTCAGAATAGGTTAGGTCAGGTCAGGGTTCTTAATATTATTCTGACCATTTAATATAAATTCTGACAAACCCAGTTAAAATTCTGACCGTTCAATATTTATTCTGACCTTTTTGATTAAAATTCTGATCAATGTCAAATAAATTCTGATAAACGGGATAAAGATTCTGACCAAAATTTTATTTAAATTCTGACCATTTAAATAGTAGCCAATATAAAATTGATATAATTTATATAAAGAAAAGCACATTTTTATAAATATCTTTTATTTTTTGATGATCAAATGTTCGATTTTGCCGATTTTTTTTTTTATAAAGGAAAGGGTGAAATTTTAATTTGTTCTAAGTCCTAAGAAGTATAGTCACCTTTGTAGGTGTGGCGCGAAATTTTGGAAATATCGCTAATGTGCGAAGGAAAAAGGTTGCGGAGCACTTTTAGATATAATGAAAAAGCCTTTATATTACAAATATAAAAAAACATACATCAATTATCTCGATAACAACGCCGAAACTACTTCTAATTCGTCACTTGCCCTAATTGAATTTCGGACGAACTCACAAAAATCAGCCATGAACGTTCAAAATCGTTAAACTGTTGATACTTTCAGGCTTTCGTTTTCGTTACGAAACACGCACGAATCGCGTCCGCTTCGAACCGAAGTATAAAAACGCAACTTTTACGACCAGTAATTGCGCGTCCGAAACGAAAAAGCGGTAACCTCGCGTGTCTGCGGCGTTTTGTCGCATTTTGTCACGCGACCATCCCCCCGTGCCAGTCGCCGGAAAAGTGTATGCAATATCGAAAACGAGAGCGAAAATTTTCGATTTTGCGCATTCCGGATGTTGTAGGATTGTTTTTTTGAATGTTCAGTAGTTTATATGTCGAAATTAGTCGTTTCGGATGCGGTTTGTATGGTGATGAGTAACGTTTTGTTAGATGTGGCTGATCTAGGAATTTTTCGTAGGGGGAGATTTTTCAGTTTTTTTTTTTATTTTTTTTAATTGGTGCTAAGACAATGGTCGGACGCCAATGTGCCGCTCGAAAACCAACAGTTTGTGATTTAGAATAAGTATCGCAACCGCTCGATAGATGGACTAAATATCAAGCTGACAGATCGTATTCGCGTATATATCTCAGTGGTTATGATACGTGATGATGGCGTGATTACGAACCACGTGATTAAGGAAAATTAAGGAAACGTCAAATGTCTATTGAAGTGACAGCCACATAACTGGTGTACATGTCACCTTATTTCGCGCAACTTTGACATTTGAGGTTATATTATACATTACTGATGGACGCGAATAAAATCTGTCACTTCAATAGACATTTGAAGTTTCCTTAATTTTCCTTAATCACGTGGTTCGGAATCACGCCATCATCACCACGTAACCACTGATATCGTAACCACTGATTGTGAGATATATACGCGAATACGATCTGTCAGCTTGACATTTAGTCCATCTATCGAGCCGTTGCGATACTTATATTAAATCACAAACTGTTGGTTTTCGAGTGGTACATTGGTGTCCGCCCGTTGTCTTAGCACCGAAATGGTTTTTGTAATTATTTTGATTGTTGATGATAATTTTTCCAAATGGATTAAATTGAATATAATGGATGAAAATTGTTATATTTTTTTTGTTTTGAGCAATTTTATCTGTTGTATGAAGATTTGAATAACCAATTTACATATTTATCTTGTGCATATCAGTTAATATTTAATCGACTGAAAAATCACCAAACGCTTTCTTCCTCGCAAACAATTTGTTTCGCGTCACACTCTAAACGCTACACGTCGAACAAAGATAAACTATTCCACTTCAAACAGCTTCGAAAAACGAAAAAAAAAACGTTTCAATACGCCAACGAAAAAATATACAAATACATCATTAAGAAAGTCGTGTTCCCCCGTTCCCACACGACCCCCAGAAACCAGCCACTTTTACGCACACTCAATTTTACACGAAATGGAAAAATCTTGTTTCCCGCGCAAAACGGAGCGCCAAAATCGCCGAAAGGGCCAGAAGTCGACTTTCTTCACCTTCGAGACGTCGAAAACCACCAGGAAACGAAGCATCGAATGATAATTGCCGTACAAAGGCCGCCGGCCGAAAGCAAATATTCGCGAGGGCGAAAGTGGCCATAAAAACTACGGTTCAAAGCATGATATTATACGTGGTTTTTCCGGAACTTTATGTTGCACACGTTCTCTTTTCGCGGGACGATAATTCAATGGGGGGCGATTTCTGTCCGGAATGTTTGCCATTTCGAATGGGAATCGTTCGCTTTTGTCGAGTCGGGATCGAAGCTTGTTTCGCTCGGGGAAAATATGATCTGGAATTTCGCTTTCGGATTTAATCTTAAGTCTGATAATGTATTCTCGGTGGGATTTTCTCAGAAGGATGGGTTTGTAAATTTAATGCTTTGAAAAATGTATAGTGTATTGTACATAAAATAAAATTTTCATTCTGTTCTATTCTACTGAATTCAAATCCCCCATGTATAATAGCAGATTTCTACGTATGTATTCGTTCGTTAGTTCAATGACGGTCGCGACTTTTACGTGAATATGGTCTTTATTAAGGTGACTATTCGTACTGATTTTATCAGTACAGTACTGATATTTTGGGCCTTGTCCTGATTTGTTGTAAAATAAAATCAGTACAGATTAAGGTGATTATTCGTACTGATTTTTTGGGTTTTGTTCTGATTTGTTGTAAAATAAAATTAGTACAGATTTACTCATATATAAGTGAATGTGGTTGTGTAGCGAGAGTGTTTAACGTCTGGGATACAACACAATTCTCGTGTCTACCTCCCCCCCTCTTCCCTTAAAGCTCAATAATGAATGTATTGCTAGAAAAAGTGATTCAGGAAAATTCAATCCCTACCCCCCCCATGAATTTTTTTAAAATGTATACTGATTTTTATTTTGGAAAAAATGGTCATCTTATTTTTATGCGTATACAGTTAACGTCTATAATATGATGCTTATTACCTATTGCCTCTGGCTTCGCCTATATGTCATAATTGTGACAATAAGAAATGAACTGGTTTCGTTAATTAAATATTAAATATTCAAATCGAGTACGGGCATCGGGTAGCCGATGTTACTACTGGCTTTGCCATTCCAATT
>JAOXNN020220630.1:0-15132 GCA_028571205.2 Hydropsyche betteni
ATTATCAGGAAGGATACTCTTATTGTATTATCCTTAGCACGTGTACGCCTAGGCAAAGGGTCTTGTTGCAGTATGCATTAACAATCGAATTCGAACTCGGAACTAAAATATATTTGTAAAAATAGTGAATAACATATCATCCAAGGGGGGTGCAATTGCACCCAGTGCACCCCCCTTGGATCCGCCCCTGCCTGCCGTTATAATTTGCCTATAACTTATATTAAATTCCTACAAATAAATATTGAACGAATTTCATATATAAATATACTTATTTCACTTGAAAATATAAGCCCTCTCCCGATCAAAGCACACATTTCGAACCAAAAAAGAACGCAAGACAGTCTTATTTTCATAAAAAGACAATACATTTACACCAATCACATCGCGCACCCCGAAACAGTTGGTACGCCAACGCGATTGGCCACCGTGCCTCACGACAGCCGCTTTTATCAAGTGACAAGTGTCACGAGCGGCGGCCGGCATGAACTCATCGCCAGCTTGACGTCACCGGCCCGCAGTCATGTCGGCCGACGCCCCGGAGCCCCCCGAGCCCAGCCTGTACCTCAAGAAGGTCCTCAGCGCCCTCTTCTACGGGGGCACCTCCCTCATGATCACCATCGTCAACAAGAACGTCCTCACCACCCACCACTTCCCGTCGTACCAAGTCCTCGGCTTGGGACAGATGCTGACCACCATCATAGTGCTGTTCGTTTCGCGCAAGCTCAACTTCGTCACGTTCCCCAAGTTCGAAAACGACACTTTCCTAAGAATAATGCCGTTACCCATCATCTATTTAGGCAATATGGTTACGGGATTAAGAGGCACCCAAGAACTAAGCCTCCCCATGTTCACAGTACTCAGAAGATTCAGCATATTAATGACTATGATCGCAGAAGAAACCATACTGAAAATACGTTCAACATTCTCCGTTAAACTTAGCGTATTCGCAATGGTTAGCGGCGCCGTGATAGCCGCACTCGACGATCTAGCTTTCACATTCTACGGCTACGCTTTCGTATTGGCCAACGATTTCTTCACGGCCGTCAACGGGGTGTATATGAAAAAGAAACTGGAAGCGAAAGATTTGGGGAAATACGGACTGATGTATTACAATTCGCTGTTCATGATACTGCCGGCGTTTTTGGTGGCCGTGTTGAGCGGGGATTTCGAAAAGTCGCTCGAGTTCGAAAGCTGGGACGATCCGCTGTTTTTGGTGCAGTTCGTGCTGTCGTGCGTTATGGGGTTCATATTGTCGTATAGCGTTGTGCTGTGCACACTCTTCAACGGAGCCTTGACGACTACTATCATAGGTTGTTTGAAGAATATTTTGATAACGTATTTGGGTATGGTGATAGGAGGGGATTATGTGTTTAGTTTGGTCAATTTTATCGGTTTGAATATTAGTGTGATAGGTAGTATATTTTATACTTATGTGACGTTTAGAACGAAGCAGAATGTTAATTATACACCGTTGAAAGAATCGACGAGTCCGAAAGTAGATGTAGTATGAATGTTGATTTGTACATCGATACTCTTGCTATTTGCGAGAATGAATATTTGTTTTAAATTTAATATATAAAAATGAAACATTAAAACGTTTTCGGCACGTTTTCCATATTGTTCATAAAAAGACATATCATTGTTGAATTTGATTTTTGTTGATTGATTTGAAAATTGAAATCATTTGGCACCATGAGGTCTATTGACATCGTAACTAAAATGTTTTCTGTGCCATAGAATAATTTGATTGTGTGCCACTTCGCTCAAATTTCGGTTGTTTGCCGTGTATCACAAATGATTCCATATTAAGGTAATTATTTAAGTCAGAAGTATGAAATAGATTTTATAATTTCGTATCAATGTGAAATATTGTAATTTTATTAGCTTAATAATTTTTATCTATTGTCTATGAGCTCATGTTTACTACTTTATTTCTGAATTATTTTCAGTATTATAAAATAATATTTTTTATCATATACTATTTTTTAATGCACAAATATTGTATTCTATAAAATTATTGAATATTTTTTACTTGTTTATATTTTCCTTATTTGGACATATGAATGTTTCAAATTATATGCTTTTTTACATTGTGATTTTGTAAATATGTATACATAATCATAACTAAATGATATATGATAATATAATTTATTTCGTGGCTCATAGAGTCCTTCCTTATCAGAGTATTATATTTTATGTTAATTACTTATCAAGACTGACTCTTTACTTGAATTTCTTACTTATTTCAGATTAATTCTTCTGAACTAATAAAGTGTGAAAACAAATTGTAATAAAATTTGATTAAAGAAAAAATAAATATAATGTTTACTTTTTGTAAAAAAATATTTTGAATTGTTAACTTTCATGTATTTTAGTACAGTAAACCCCCCTTTATCATTCAAATGCTTTTGAAGCAAGCAATTGACACGAAAAAATGTCAAAAACAAAAATTAAAATTGAAAAATCTTAATCTCTTATAACATGGAATCTATTTTGACGTTATAGGGAGTTTACTGTACATCATGTGCATCTAGAGCGTTTTTGAATTTGCATTTAATTATTTTTATGTATTAATTTTTCTTTGTATAATAAATTTGCTTTGTGCGATTTGATGTGTATTTTTTAATTTTATTTATAACCGAACGACATTTATATGGAATAAAATTATAGATTTTACATTTATAGCATTTATGTTATAGACACAATAATCTCATTAGAATTTAATACCATTGTGTTATGAATTACGTTATAAAATATCTAATCTAACTAGAACACAGGAATTATCTTTGAAGTACTTTATGTGTTCATTTGAATTGTAAAAAATTGGTATTCATGTTCAAGTCAATTTTATTTTGTCACTTTTGATAATTAAATACTTTTGAAAATTACATTGTATGTTTTTAATAGCGTATTTCATGCTAAATTTTATCAAAATGCATTCTTAAACATTCACTTTACTTGCGACATATTTATCAAATAGTGTATAATCTATCTATTATTTATAAAACGTGTTTGCGCATTTGATAACTTTTTATTAATTTATGTGAATATTCAGCAATTGCGTTCATTTATGCCATTGAACATTTACTGTACTTGTGACATATTTATCAAATAGTGTATAATTTATTATTTATAAAACGTGTTTGCGCATTCGACAACTTTTTATTAATTTAGGTGAATATTCAGCAACTGCGTTTATTTATGCCATATTAAATATTTAAAGCGTGCTTTTTTTATCTTTGAAAAATGTAAGGTATCATAAAAAATAAATTACTGAGATAAAATTTATTACTTAAAATTATTTCATTGAAGTCACTAAACACAAAATGTCTACCGTCGAAGAAATATTTTGAATTTAATCCTTTATAAGAGCACAATCGGAAACATTATCACCTTAGCCATTGTCGCCCACTTTTGTCGCTTTCATCAATTCATACAGTTGGGCAATTTGTTCGTCTCGCATTTGATCTATCAATTGTGGTGACATGTTGATTCCGAGCTTCTCGTATTCTTCTGATTTGTTTGCTGAACCCAGTCTTAATTGTTTGCTTAGAGTCAAAGCATAGTCCTGAAAAGCAACAGGGTTTTGAAATATCATTTTTAACTACAAATATGATTAAATTTAGTGAATACAAACAGTCCATTCGTTCATAAATAGGTTAGCTTCTCCCTTTGAACAGTTTTTATGGCGTTTGAATTCTGATTTGACGTATTCGTCGCCTAAGGCTTTCATTTCTAGGGGCAAGCCTCTGTGTAGTCTTAATATTGCTTTATAAAGCATTCTTACGCGTTGTAATTCGGTAAGAGACATTTTCTGATCGAAGTGAGGTTACGTCAGAAAGAACTGTCAAAAGACGGTCGAAAGACGCTTGTTTACAACCGCGGTTTTCAAATTGTTTCTTATTTATTTCCGTTTTATATTTTAAATTTTTATTTAATTGTTGAAAATTACGTAATTATAAATCAATGTTGTATATTTCTTAAATGTTAAATTAGTAAATAAATAAAGTAAACTTTTTCATTGCCATAGTTTGATTAGCTGAAAGTATGATAGTTTCATTTGCCAAATTTTTTTATGGTTAATTAAAATAATTAAAATAAATTGATTCTCAGACATTTGCTCAAACTATACTAGCACATGTATGACACTTCAATAGATAGCGTAGAACAAAATCCGTATAAAGTTTCGAAATAGTATAGTCAGAATAAGTTATAAAACATTAATTGGATCATTTAACTATGACATTATCCTCCAATTGTTTTGAAACATGTCGCGTGTGCTACTGTCAGTGTATACCAATGTCGTATGTACATATTATTATTGTTTGTACACCGATTAAATTATATTATACCTATCTTTTAAGCATTCATATTACATGATAAAAAACCACTACATATTTTCCTGGTGTTGAGTTCATTTATATATACATATTTTTCGATGGCCAGATGTTTACGCAAATGACACTAGCGCACACGACACGTTTTAGGAAAATTAGAGAACTACACGAGATTTGAATAATCGAATTAATGCATTATGATTTATTTTAATCATATTATTTCTAAAATTTTCGCGGATCGTATTCTACGCTCGGTGTAACATCAGTGTGCGCTAGTGTCATTTTTGCAAACGTTTGGTAACCATATTTTCTAATTGAATTAAATGAATATAAAAAAATATTCGTTCAAAAATTACAATTGATATATGAGGGGCTCAGGAGCAAATAGTACTAATTGTAAGCTACATTTGTCACTTTTGGAAAAACAGTTTACGTGCATTTAGATGCAAATAAAACTAGGAGTAACCCGACATAGTACTGTCATCTTTTGAGTGAATGTGGAATTATTAATTTCTGTAGTAAAAGCACCAACTTTGTAGTAAATAAAAGAAATTAAATTTTATAATTTTTTTCGCTTACCACTATTTACTGCCGAGCCTCTCATATGATGCCTATTGGTCAATTCACCCTGAAAAAATATTTTAATTTTATTTGAGGAAAAATAAATTAAAATACACCTTGAAATTTGTGATAGTTGAATCAATATAGGTCACGGCACAATGCATGCTAGTAGTGGTTGAATTAGGTCTGGTCCATCGCCATCACCTGGCCCAAATGCAATTTATAACAGTCTGCTAACACTACCGTGCAATACGGTTAGTGAAGCTAAATTCAGCACTCTGGCTGACTAAAACTCAATATACTCCACTAGAGTCATGTTCACAAAATTGAATAACCAATGCGAAGAAATTTCATTTACGTTGCTCTCAATATCTTAGAAAGTGTCACGCTCCTTCCAACCGATCATTGCGAAAATCGATTCCACTATTGAAAATCGTTTTTATTTTTCACTCATTGAACAAACAGCAAAATAACGATTCGTGATTTTGGTTCTTCTTGGCAGCTTAGGTTTAAGTAAACAACTAATATTCAGTGTTTGAATTGAGTGCTACGATCTCGATTAGTATGCATCTAGGCTTGTGCGTTTAACTGCATCTACCAAACACGCAAAACGTGACCGAGTGCTGTTTTAGGCGATTCAGCTTAAAAACACAATATTGTGTAGACGGAACATTTCAGACGTCCTCTGCTAATATTTATCTAGTTTAATGTTTTGAATATTGATTAATCTTCAAAACAAAGAGACAAAATCGAATCAGAACATTTAAACATTTTTTTCGGTCAGAATTCATTCGTGATGGTTTCTTAAGGTAAGCGAAAGAGGATTGTAGATTTCTTCGTAAATTTGGTTATATGGTTTTGCAAAAACGTTGTGTAATATAAATTCGTGTTATACGAGGTTTGCATTTCATACAAAATTAGGGTTTTTATTCTAAAAAATATTAAAGCGTGTTAATTCCCCTTTTTGATAAACAATATAAAAAATATACATTTGCGTATTTGAATAAAATGCATTATAAGTGCTTAAATTAAATTTCTTAATGTGTTTCATGAAAAATTTATGCATTATAAATCCGCAAATTAGCTTTCTTATGTGCGTGTGTAGGGAGGTAATGTTTGACAGTTTTTACAAATCATTTTCCCTTAGATTGTCTAAATTTACACATACTAACTATTCGGATGTCAAAAGGTATAATACTACTAGACAACATGGAAACTAGAAACTCGTTAAGATATGGTTAAAAATTGATAAATAATATAACTTCCAAACTGCACGCGAAATTAGTTAAAAAATGAAATTCACGCACTTCAAATGCATAAAATTCGCTAAGAACCTCAATTTAAGCACTTGTAATGGATTTTTTTCCATATCTAAATGCAAAATAGACAATAAATAATTTATGTATCTTAGTGAAAATTTACCTAATTAATTTTTTTCTGAAGTGTAAATATAAAACGTATTGTACAAAAATACGTCACAAATAATATAATATATCAAAACCGTGTTATACGACGCCCAAGTATATTACCAAATGTCGGATGACTGCACACGATATTCATTTATAACAAAATAATTAATAAGGAAAATACAGCGATTTACCACTTTTTGTTTATACAATACGCAATTTTGTAATAGTATACAATCGAAGGTACTCGACACGCGATCTCGCGTGACCAACAACAGAATCGCCGAACCGATCTTTGTTAAGTCCCTCGTGAAAGGTGGTCTTCTTCAGGATGAGCATTTGCTTGATTGCCAAGCACCACTCAACGGTTCTAACATGTACCAGAACTATCTTTATTGCTGGGACGTTTGAACCGTGTGCAACGTTAATGATCAGTAAAAATGACGTCATTGAGTCCTTGTCTATGTGCAGACGAGGATTGGTTCGTGAAATTTCATGGAACGATTGTATTTCGTGTACTAGGAATAAAAGTCGGAGCTATCTCTAGGTCAGCACAATAAAGTTGTAATGTTTACTGTAAATATTCATGTTTTATTTTGTCGTCAAATTCGTGTTAAATAAAAAAAAAATACGTTGACTTTAATTAAATTTTATTTCTGAATTGTTCCGTTCGGTCTGAAGACTCTTTTCGACGAAACGTTACTGTCGATACGGAAGGATATATAAAAAAGACAATTAGCTTTAACAGTACTTGTTTCTAAATGGAAAGTAAGATTAATTACGATATTGGAACAGTTAGTCGAACGCATCTCGATAGATATTGAAGGATATTTATTGTTTTATTATATCTATATACCTAAATCGATGGATTAGTCTTATTGAACGCATTAGTTCTCTTCAATAATTGAAGTTAAGTGACATATGATGCGATTACGTACCATTATATTATTCTATGATCATTTGATAAAGGATAGTTTCGATATTCGATTCCTTGACATTTACCTTCCTTTCATCCGGTTTCGTTTTTGTACCCTAATTTTGAAAATCGATTAGATGTCCGATTGTTTGATACATCACTCGAAAGAGAGATGCTTTCAAAAATATTTGTACACTTGGATATTGATTTTTTTAAAACAAGAAATACCAAAAAACTCTTGTTTCCTTTTTACTTCAGCAAGTTTTTGATAACTTATTATGTATTTTAAATAGTTTTCTGTTGATATGTAATAAAAGTTTTCTTAATATTTATGGATTAACAATTAACAATTAACAATTAACATCAACAATTAACAAACAAAAAAATAAGATCTGTTTGTCATATTACTTTTCATTCGGGTATGATTAGCCTTCTTAGTACCCTGCGAATTTTCGATAATTAGAGAAAATATCCGATTATTGAGGATATTCATATTTTTTCAAGATTGTCTGTTCAAAGATATTTTTTTAAATACTACTGAAAAACATGTATAAAAAAGTATTTATTTAAATTTAAAAAATAAGTTCATTTCAATTAAAATAATTAAAAAAAGGAACACAAAAAGGAAAAAATCAAAAATTAAAAGAAATCCAATTTTCAAAAGCATTTTTCCAATGTAATTATAAAATAATAATCAAATTGCATTTCGTTATATGTATTAATATTCCTTAGGTGCAAAACAAGCAAAAAAAAAAAATACAACCAAAAGTGAAATTTGAAATTTCACTAATTCCATATTCATAATACATGCGAGAAAAATTTTCAACTCTTCGATTGATGTACATATTTATATTCAAAATTACGTAAATCACTTGAGTGTTTGCAATAGTTAATTATTTAACGATATAAGAATCATCCTAGTATGACATATATTCTTTTGCTCAAAATATATTCAAAATAAGGAAAGAAATATGGTTTTTTGAAGAAAATACCAAAAATACCTTACATTAGTCCGAAGTACCATATTTTTCGAGTCATTATAATAATTTAGATTTTTAAGAAAAAAATCAAAATATCGTATTTGTACATTAAAATATTTCAAACAACAAGACTTATCACCTCTTCAAGGCTTTAAGGAGACCTTTGCAACACTTTGTATAGTGAGCTAACACGATTAAGAAAACTTCTCGAAATTTCGAAGATAACGAAAAGACCTTATCATAAAAAGCACACCATATTCAAAATATAAAATGACACAATATGTCATCGCCAACATTAGCAACCTATTAGTCATCCGCTGCAGGACAAGGCCTTGCCAGAAAAATGAGGCTATCTAGGCTATAACCTTACCGCTCTAGCCCAAGTCATATTTCGGCTAGGGACATGTATCGTAAGAGCAAATTTGCCCATGACAGCGGAGAAAGCTCTCAGACCAACGATACATGTGACTATGTGCTAAAATCTGTAGTCGCTGTCTTCTAAACAGTTCGCAATGACCACCAGCGGGACAGACGAGTTAAAGACTAAGCAGACTGCGCTCTCGCTGACCACTTTGCGATCGCAATGACCACCAATTTGACAAACTGGGCGATTGTATGTTGAATATCCGTGTTTTTTTTTTAAATCGCTCATTTCCCGATGGACGCTATACGACCACACAAAAGGAAAATCGCAATTATCAACGATCGGAAAAACTAAAATATCGAACATTTTTTGATTTCTATTTTGAAAAATACACAACTTTCACGAACAACTTTTGTCTGAGAGCTGTTTTGAAAATCGGGCAGTTTCAGCCGCGACAAGTGCACTGGTGCCGTGCCAAGCGGCTGTGTGCGATTACCGACCGACTTTAATTTACGCCCAACAATTTACATTTACTACAGTGTAATGCTATACGTGCCAGCATTCCCTAAACTGTGAGGGGGGACAATCTTTGTTAATGCTCGATGAAGAAGAGATTGGTTCTGCGCACTTTGGGTTCGTCAGGGTCCGTTTTTAAGTCGTTTGTTAAGTGCGGAAGTTCTCAGTGTATTTGAATTTTGTTCGTTGTTCGGTTTGGGTTGTGTTGTATCGATTAGTGGGATTGGTTGTTATCAAATTTCTATTCGATGAAAAGTGTTATTGATTTATTGTAAAGTTGATTTTTTACAGAGTTCAGCTTAAAATGAGTTCTGAATATAGATAAATTTATAATGAACATTTAGCTTAAGCCCTCTGTTCCATGAAAAATAAATCGTATTTTGTATACGGCTTATATACAGTTTCGATATCAATTTTAAGTTAAGATAATACGAAAATTCATATAATCCGAAATTGTTCTCATAGACCATTTCTGTGTAAGATGATACAACATTTAAATGGTTCAAAATAGTTTTCAAGATAGTACAAAATTTGAATCCGAGTGACATGACCATCTTAAAAAATACATAAATTGTATGCATTTGGTCGATAACAAAATACGAGACAAACACGAACACCATGAAATATAATATATGTCCAATTAAAAAAATTATAATATGCAATATACAATCAATTGATGAAAACTCAACCCATCTCCTAAAATTAATATAATACACACTCAATTTCAAATTAGCGAAGTTTACTTTCAATTTATTTCAACGATCCAAAAATTATTTCGAATCACCATTGGTATTCAACAAGACCCGACCCGATAACACTAGCATTAGGTTCATTTAACTTTCGCGAAAAGTTTCGCTCGGCAAAGCGCCGTTTATTTCGGCCGAAAAAATAATAATTTCCGAACCGAACAATTTGGGAAGCGCTCGTTAACACAATATTGATGTTACGAAGCTTTGACCTTTTCGACGCAGGCCGTGAAAACCGCCAAACATGTACCGGGCACGTCTAAAAACCAATTAAAAACGATCGATCGGCTGCGACGCCAACTGTTGCGAGCCACTGACGTTCCTGTGTTACGACCGAAACAAATTTCGGATAAAAAATATCGAAAATTAGTAAAAATGTGTATGGAAAATGCAGGGGGCTGCAAGCGACAGTCAAAAAAAATGAAATTAATGGAGTTTGAATCGAAACAGTTAATTGTTTGATGGGTTTCAATTGATGGGATTTTTGAAAATTTTCATGTATTTTCGGTGATTGTTTCGTTTGATGTTTACAAAATAATACGTTTTACAATTTAAACGTTGGAAACTTTCGTATTCGATGTGTTTTTTAAAATATATTATTTTTTAAGTTGTTTTGTAAACAGTAATTACGAAGGTTGTTTTGAATATTATTCTTTCTAAGATTTCTCAATAGCACGATGTCAAAAATAGAAACTTTTATATTATATTATTTTGAATAATTTTAATTTTAATTTTCATACTTGTTTTGATCTTATAACATAATCAAAAAGATAAATTGATGAATTACTATCGAAATATAAATATTCATCCTTCTCGCTGAACAGGTTGTGTCTAGAGGCCTTTTCTCTCGTTGTAAAATGAGTCGGAGAAATCTTTTGTGCCCATCAGAGCAATAAAATTAAATTTCAGAATGGAATCTCTTTTAAGTCTAGAGCGAAATGTTCTGGAGTGATTCCAGAAATATAATTGACATCTTTTCAATGCGTCTTTAATATCATCTTCCGTCTCGGAAAATTTGCATTTTTTCTCAGACTAATTTGTTTTTTTTTCTTGTCGTTTAATTATCTTTCGTTTATTTTGGGTAATAAATTTAAACAAAAGACATGCGATAGAAATTTGTAAGCTTCATATATTGATAGACAATTTTTATTCCATGGAAAAAGGGAAAAAAATTCGAAGACAAACTAATAATTCTCATTGATGAAATGATGTTTGGATTCATAATAATTATGAATAAAACGATCAAAAATATTTTTCAAGAAGTAAATTTTCCTTATTATTAGTTCAAAATTATATATTTTTTTTACTATTTCGTTCATTATAATCAGCTTTAGTGAAAATATACGACAAATATATAAAAATAATACTCGAATTCCATTTTAGAGAATTTTCCGAGCTGGAAATTAATTATATATTTATTTTTGACGATTCAATATTTGGCAACAAAATATATATTTAATAATAAATATTGAAGTATATATCATAAGTTGAATTAGTAG
Source organism: Hydropsyche betteni (assembly GCA_028571205.2). Classification (NCBI taxonomy): domain Eukaryota; kingdom Metazoa; phylum Arthropoda; class Insecta; order Trichoptera; family Hydropsychidae; genus Hydropsyche; species Hydropsyche betteni. The sequence goes on from JAOXNN020220630.1 coordinate 11,326, forward strand.
TTCTGAAAATTTTTGATTGTGTCATTAATATTAAAATCGTTATATCATGAAAGCTACTAATTATTATATAAATCTCAGCTAAGAATTTAATTAGTTTTGCTACTCACCCTATTAATGAAAAGAAAAACTCAACATTTTTAATATGTAACATCCAGTTCATATTTTACGTTGTTTTAATACTACCTTGAAGTCAACATTCCTGTTTAAATATTGTTTTTCGAATCAGTCACTGTTACATTTTCTCATAGAGAAAATTTATAACTTCAAAAAGTTTTAATTGAAGTGCAACAAAACTTATTTATTATTTAACCTTATATCAAAATGATTTGTTAACAAAACTTTATCCAAGTTTCATATTACACATAGAAACTTTTAATTACTTCAATCTCTCCGATTGTCTTTAAAATATAAAATGTAACAAAATCGTTTGCAACTTCCATCGTTTGGTGTTGTGAGCATGTTTTTTGATTACACACAATGAAAACGAGAGACAGCACAACGAATAAAAATGAGAAAAATCCTCATAGATGATCCGTTTTAATGTGATGAGTAAGTAGATCCTTCTGGCTTTTCCTCTTCGGAATGAAAAGTTTTCTCGGAAAATTTCGTAAAAGCTGTAAATTTCGGTGCGGCCAAAAAGGAATTTGCATAATCTTTTTGCGCGGCCGACAAAACAAGCTCGAAAGTACAATTTGAAGCGGAAAAAATAAACAGCGGCCATATCTCGGATTTGAGCGACCAAAAAATAACACAATAATATTTGCCGTCAAAACTCCAATAATAATTCTTTCGTTCGCGTCATAATAATCGTCGTTCACGTCATTGATAATTTTCTAACCAAAAAAGTTGATATTTTCAAATTTTATTACTATATTTTGAGTTTAAACTTGTTCTTACTCATAGTACTAGAGATTTTAATGAAGAAATGTTAGAATCGTTCTATTTTATGTAAAGAAAATTAATTTTTCATGTTTCGAAAGTTAAATTCGGGTTGTTAAGGATAGATGTGTTCAATCGTCTACGTTTGCTTCTGATGACGACTTGAGAACGAAGTGGCCAGCTTCAGAAGTTTGGAGTTTGAAGTTCTCCGTTTCCATGGAGACATCGACTCAGTGAGGGTTGAAGGGCCACGACTTTATTATTAGACCCTTTAACTGTAACTTTCAATTGCACTCCTATTGAAAATATTTCGAAATTCACTACTTATAATATTTTGTACTGACAATAAATTTATTTTCAAATTAAATATATGTATAAACGAATTATGAAAAAGTATATTAATTTTATTATTATTACGAAAAATAAAAAATGCTCGAGATAATAAAAAAAGTTTAATTGTATGAAATAAATATAACTGTTTTCAATTTATTGAGAAGGTTTTTATAAAACTCTAGGTTTGTGTGAGTGTACAGGGAAAATTGATTTATTAGTTGTATGGAAACTTTATTAGTTTGTTTTTTTTTCGAAAGATTCTAAAGAGAAGTGAGAAGACGATGTTGTGACTTTAATATTAGTTTTCAGTTGGAAAGTTTGTGCAGTTCAAGGAATTTTGAGTAAGTTTCGTTGCAGTGGGTAGTAAAAAACGTATTTGTACAATAGGAATAATTTTCTATCCATAACATAATTTTATTTCAAAGTACGCATTCACTTTTAGTAATGTGTATTATGATATAATAACGATAGTCTAACAAATAGATTTTCACGAGTATTAAATAAAATCTGGAACAAAATACGTAGTGATTTTTTCATCCAATATTGAGAGATATTAGTTTCTACTTTTTTTTTTTATTAAAGAAGCTTTACGAAAATTGAAAAATATGACCGTTTATTTTGCAGACGAAAGTTTCCTTGTAGTCTTCCGATGAAAATCTCAACTCCTTTTTTCGAAGAGGGCAAAAACTGCTTTTTCGAAAGTTTTCCTGGACACTGTCAACATTTTCCACAGCCACAAAGAAACTCGATCTTGCCTTACTTTCAACCACCTATGTACAAAGCATACTTTGTACATTTTTTTTTATCGATCGCAACGTTCAATATACTATTTTTTCAGCCGTAGAAATATACTCGCAACCGTATTGTATAAAACATTTATTTAAATTTTTCACGAAACAAAAAATATATTCAAACAAACACTTATGATTTCGATCAAGTTTAAATAATAAACATTGTGAGTGTAAGCTGAATTTTTTTATTATCAACGATCATTTCAAAATAGATCAATATGAACTATAATAAAAACATTTGATTCTGTTAAAGTGTAATATTAGAATAATTAGACTTCATATGTAAATAATAACCATGGTCACTTCATTAAAATTAAGAAATGAGAGATATTTATAACCATCATAAAATTTGTTAATCGAGTTAGATGTTTCATACTACTTCGAAGATAGAAATTTTTCAATCTAATCTTGGGCATTCGTTCAAAATAAAATAAAAAATCGTTGCAATTCGATGTAATTGGCTTTGGCTTAATTAACTTTATACAGTTTAACCACCATTATTCGGACCTCGATTATCCGGATTGATCAAAAAAAATTTTTTTTTACATAACATAAGTTAACAAAAAGAAATTATATTGACTCATAAAATAATCAACTATAGTAAAAAATCGGCAAATGAAATTTTCGGTGAATCTGACTTACCTAATTTCAATTCCCGTTCAGTTCGGATAGTTAAGGTTCTACTGTACATAGATAATTTTTTTACTATCACAATAAAAATTAATGACTAATGACAGTGCTTCATTTAGCAGTCACGTGACAAAACAACATTTAATAAAACATCTGAAGCTGAAAATATAAACGCTCACCGTTTGGTACGACCAAAACAATAATAACAAAAAAAAAAAACGTACTTTTTAATAACTAACAGATAGCCAGTCCATGGTGTAGCGATATGTCGCATGGATTATTAATCGTTTTGATGATAGTTCAAACTGCGGATATGGCAAGAGTAGGATTTCGTTATTAACACCTATCTGATGGGTATTTAACCATTTAACCCGAAAAATGAGAATTTAATCCCTCATCGATGAGATGGTTTTAAAAAATGGTTACAATATCTCACTCTATTATCCACCATACGAATTAAATGTGTCGTGATTAACTGTAACAATAATTACAAACGGTCGTCGACGATCGGTGGATCGGTGGATTTCGGCCAAAGTGGCCCTCGCATACCGAAATGTTGGACAAGCATGGACTAGAGCAGTGTTTCCCAACTTGGAGTGTACGCCCCACCGGAGGGACAGTGCGCAAATCATTAATATTTGTTACATTGTTAAATTGACGATTTTATGATGATACAGTTTGAATGACAAAACTATTTGGAAAAAATTTTCAACCGCGACGCTTTTTTTGTCTGATTTTAAACTATTGATCTTATTGTTTTTGGTTGAAATATCAAAAAAAAAAACTGAAGAAAAAAATCCAAGTAGCAATACAGAAAATTGTTAGTTTTATGGTGATATAGTTTGATTGATTGGGTATACGTCAGTGGTTGGTAAACCACTACCCGTGGGTAATTATGTTACCCATTTCGACATTTCAAATTACCCACCAAGAAAATATGTAAAAAAAACAATGCAAGAAAATTCAATCTCTACCCTCCCCCATGAATTTTTTTCTAAGTATTAATGTTTTGCTTTGTTCTATATATGTTTTATGGATTAATTTGAAAAATGCTATATTTCGCTAAAAAAAAAGTTGGTAACCCTATTTTGTGCATCGTTAAAAATTGATTGGTCGATTGATTAAAGTGGAGATTGCGTGTCGGGGGAGGGGGGGGGGATGGTTACGAAAATTT
>JAOXNN020220649.1:0-15127 GCA_028571205.2 Hydropsyche betteni
TGATGATGATGATGATGATGGTGATGATGATTTTTTTTTCACATCCGATGTTATTAACATCGGGCCTATATACTAGTCAACAAGAATACTGATGATACTTAACCATCAATCCATACAAAAATTTCGACAACAATCCTCGTTCAATAACCAACCGAACAAAACTCACCAACCGACCTCCTCACACCTCCCCAACATACACACTCAACCCAAAACCACCATCAATCCTCGAAACCTCCAAACGACAAATCACCACCAATTAACACCGAAACTCCCCGCCGCACATCGTTCCGCACAACTGCAACTGCGACTGCACTCATCAGTGACTTATGCAATTTTTTCCTCGAACCATCGGCGCCTCGCGGTCGGCGACCAACAAGAGCAAAACCGCAAATCCCCCATAAGAACACACACACCATGCGGATTCGTCATACGAGTGTTCACCGGTGCATAGACGCGCATAGTGCATTTGTCGACGCGTGCAGAATCCGCGACAATTAGTCGCCGGCGACAATCGCGTGACGTGCGTTGACCTAATGCTAAACGCGTACTGCATTCGGAATGAGGTGCTCGGGTATTTTTAGATTATTGTTTGTGTTTTTTGGGTTATCTGGTTCTTGATTCGGGTGTGAGTGCACTTTGTGTGTGTGTGTAATAGTTTTTTTTTCAATCAGATGATTTTGATGCAGGTTATAATTTTTTAACGATTTTCATAAGAAATAATAATCGTTCCGTTGCCTTCTTATAAAAATAGGCTACCGTTTAAATGGTCAGAATTTTTATCCCATTTATCAGAATTTATTTGACATTGGTCAAAATTTTAATCATGTTTTGGTCAGAATTTATATTAAACGGTCAGAATAATATTAATAACCCTAACCTGACTTATTCTGATCATTTATTATTTTATTCTGACAATTCATCATTTTATTCCGACCGTTTTTGATTAAAATTCTGACCAAAATATCCTAACCGAAACATGATTAAAATTCTGAGCATTTAGATTTTTACCTAAAAAAAAATATCTCAAATTTTATAAAGAGATAGTAAAACATAAAAGTTGTCAATCTTTGGGTTTTTGAAGTGATAAATGATAATTCTATTGCTTTCGTAAAAGATTATCTTAAATCTTATAATTAGGTAGTAAAATATAAGAGTTGTCAATATATTAGAATTTTTAATGTTGAGCAATATTTTGTTATCGTTTCGAAATGCGGTAGGTGAGTTATTATTATTGCGCATATTATCTGGTTTAATGTTATTATTTATATATAAATTTAATTTTAATAATATATAAATAGTTAATTTGATAATTAAGAAATGTCGAGTGATGTTTGAATTATTATAATGATCAATAAAGTAATAGATTGTGAATGTAATGAGTATTTTTAAGCTAATTAATTTTTAGTTTGAATTCTTTCATATGTTTGTACAGATGTTTTCATTTTAATTGTCAGAATCGTATAAAGTTCTTTTCATATTTTTTTTTTATCTGAAAAAAATACGAATTGAATAAATCCTTTCATTAAAAACATGAATACGTACTAAATTCAGTGATGAATAAATTTTGCACAGTAAAATCTATCATTGATGCACAAATTGCTGGCACAATCTCTATAATTGCTTCGTAAGTTCAAAGGTGAACATATTGACTTTCCCTCCAGACATCGTCAATTTTCCCATAATCGTTAAAACCCATAAAAACATTAACATTTCCACTGCACTACATTTCTTCACCAAACGATCGTCGATTCGTTCTTTTTCCGTATTCTTTTTATAGTCGTGCGATTTATAAAAACGTGTTTACATAATAGACTGATCGTTTTCTTATTCCAGATATATATTTTTTTTGTATGAATTTTTTTCTAACCGCACCACTAAATCTTCTCGGAAGCGACACATCCAGGCGACAAAAACACACCAAGAAACCGACTTCTGTGTAATAATGTCTTTAGCACGTGCCCGGCCAGCCTCGATTTAAATGCTAACACTGAGCAAAAAATACAGTTAAAAAAACATATAGCGTATTGAAAAAGAAATAGGATGATATTAGAAGTAATCTAAACGTGATTTGTTATAGTGAGATGGTGATAAATATTTTAAAAAAATGGCGATGCCATTTTGGAACGGTTACTATGCGAAAGCGATTTCAATTTGTCTTGAATTTTATTTTTAATATAAATTATGTTTATTTTAAAAATTGATTCATTTTAAAAACGAGTCATTGAACTGTTTATATTCAAATGATTTCTTGATTTAGTTCGGTTTCTTTTTGTGCTTTCTCATGCACAGTACAAATCTTTGATTTCGTCAAAATAGAACATCTGAATCTGAAATTCCATAAAACATAAGGTTGCTCAATGTCGGATCCGAAAATCTCGGAATGTTTATAATTTTCCGACTTGATCGATAGTGGCCGTTGCGAAATGGCGCCATCCGGTATTTTCCGGAAAATTGTTCGCATAAATCTGAGTCGATTTATAATTTCCTCTGCGACGTCCCATTTTTAAAATCGTATCGGTGAAAAACCGCCGCTAGTTTTCATATTGAAAATAAATCTATAAATTGGTCCCGTGTACACCATTAGCGTAAATATCGAAGGTTTATTATCGTCACTTTGACAGAATCTCCGAACTATTTATTTTGATTAAATTTCAAATTCGGATTCGGTTTATCAATGATTTATTCAAAATAATCGGGGCGAAATTAACGAGATTATTCTGTGCGTATGAATCAATTGGCGATTAAAGCAACGGAATAAATTGCATGGAACACAGCCTTCGACGTCAATAACGAGCCTTTCTCCGTTATTATCGCACAAGTCCTAGTATAAATCAGATAATTACTACAAACAAATTTTTATTTGTATTATAAAATATACTCCGAAAGCGCTCATACATGATTCATCACATGCTAGGAACTAACCCCAATCGCTGCCACAGTGAGATACGTCTATCGGAATATGAAAAAAACCTAAAAAATAGATAAGTCTGAAGTGTTAGGACCTTCGGGTTCATTAAGTGCTGAAATTCCCATCGCGCTGGAATTTATCTGTTGCTATAAAGAGACCAATCTGTTATCGCGTCGAGCGGACTCAACGGCCGTAAAATTCCATCTGTCTATTTTCGTATTGCAATTTTTCACTTGCTAAATTCGCTTTTATTGCATATATTTTCATCGAGACGAGTTTACATTTGAAGAAAAAAATCGTAATTTTATTCATAATTTATTAAATTGAAGTTTCACGAAACATTCTGTGACTATATTCTGTTTTTGTTACAGGTGAGTGTCAAAATTCAATCATAACATCCCAAATTCGCTATCGCATCAAAAAGGTATATATAATATATATTAGCATAAGATAATCATGCGAAAAGCAATATTTTCCGAAAACACAATAACCCCCTGAACTTGATCGCACGTACATCGAAAGGGGACAGATTTAAGTCATCATCATCAATCTTCAACGCAGCTTCAAAAAAAGGGGTGAAAAGATTTTCGGCAAACATTTGTCCTCGGTTTTGTGTGCACATATAAATTAGATTCTCGTACAAACAGGATATGATAAACAAAAATTAATTTATGTACGTAAAAAACTCGGGACTTTCAAATGGTATTCACTCACAGGGCGTTTAAAAGATTCGGTTAATTTATTGATCTTTCACGCTTTTATGTTTACGAATGCATCGAACCTTTTCGAAAGAAATTCGTTCTGGCGCATCGTAAATGTATCAGAATTCAATAAACAAACTCACTTTCGTTCCATATATACAAACCGGGCCATTTTCGGAAACTTTCCAGAGATGTTTGTGTTATTTTTAATTGATTCGTCGAAGGGAAATGAATGAACGGTGCGTGAATGCATCCTAAATTTGTCAGTTGTAAATTTTCTGGAAGATAAAAGCTTTGTATAATACTATATTATGACGGTTTTTTATATCGGAGTTTATATATTGGAGTTTCAATTGACATCTGATCGGCTGAGAAAAAAAGGCTTTTATGAGATATTTTTTACGGATTTCCACCTTTTTGCATAAGCCTAGCTTTTAGAGTGAGATTGTTTTGAGATTCCACTCGAATATTTCTCAGCTTCAACTCGGCTTTTATACAAAAAAAAAGCTTTCTTCTAATACCAGATGCTACCAGACTTTTCGCTCTCTTTTTGCTTATCGAAAATATTGTGCAAAACCTAAAAGCAATATTTCAATGTTCCACTCGAGACAAATTTGTACGTTATCGAAAATATATTATATACTGCATATAAAACGACGTGCAATGTTTCAAATATTGCTCGTAACATTTAATATGATATTTTTGTGCGTTTTTATTGGCTTCGGTGAAAAACATGATCGTATTTCATGGGAAAAGTCGAGATTGAAAGCGAATTCGATAAATTCGACATTTACAACGAATCCCTTACATATCAAATAAATTTTGTGTGATTCGTACAATGTTACATCACATTTTATATTTTCATATATAAAGTGAAAGATCGATATACAAATATTCGAAAATATCATATTCAAGTTTTATCGAGACGCGTTTACTTTGAAAATCATTTTGACCTTTGCGCAAAATTCGGACGTATGAATTATTATTCGGAATGTTTTCGTACTTATATTTTCATATAATTAAAATTTATAATTTCTATGGAAAATTTCAATTTGGCACTACGCGTTGAAGTCTCCGTATAATTTCCTGTTTATTGGAGATCGTTAATTATACGGCAATTTCCGCGCTGCAGTATATAAAGTCCACTTTTAACTTTTATATTATAAAATTTATATATTCAGCACATCATGCAGTAAATTTTTAACACGAAATTAAACCCTCGACGCACAGCACAAAAGGATTGTACTTTATCACGAATCACGCACGCCTCGAATACAAATTAATCCGCGCTCGCGAATCCGCGCATTTTGCGCGCGAAATTTAAATTCAAACTGTAACCGACCGAAACGAACGGCTTTCAAGCCTCTGCTTCGACACGGGCCGAATAATGGGCGTGTGTGTGCTTTGTTGGCGGGAAATTCGCTTTCGAAATTCGTTTATTAAGTCGCAAATATCACGAAGCCACGCACTAGTTCTATTTCGCAAGTTCGCGGGCTTTTGTCAATTCGAATTGCGTCGTTTTGATTTAGCTCGGCGCTGAAATGTTGTTTGCCGAAATGTGTGAAGTTATTTTCGAAATTTCGCTTTAAATTCGAATAAAAGATGTTGATAGTTTTAGCTGTTTTCGTGAATAATTCACTCGGCAAATTATGTAAATTTCCGATCAGCAATTACTGCTTATATATCATCATTATGTGTCATATTCGACCTTTGTAAAAGCGCGAAACGTATGACTCGAGTCAAAAGACCATCTTTTCTGGCCCAATCTCGAATAAATTAACATTTTAAAAGTCTCAAAGGACCCGTCCGTTCCGATGAATTAAAATACGATTCGAGCGTCTCATTTCGTGGTACATTAATTCTATCTCCTCTAAATAATTTAATACATTTGATGTTACAGGGAAAGTGCGTTCTATACAAATTTTGAAATTTACATGTTTGTCTTATTACCGAGTTTTATTTGCTATTTTACTATGGATTAAAGTACCGTATTTGTGCATCGGACATATAATAAAAAAATATTCGATTTTTCGTGTCATTCAATGGAAGATAATATTGAATTTATTTTGACTGTGAAATTTGGCGTTTTTATGATTGAAAATTTAACAGAACGATCATATTTATTATTTAAATATCTACCTTCATTGTACAATATATGAATTTGATACGCATTAAAACAAACAATTCTCGAAAAAAAAAAAAAAATTTTTTTTTTTAAGCAACTTGTTATATTCAATACGTTAATAGTTAAGTCATATCAAATGCATTATTTTTCATTCATCGTTAATATTAAGTGACATGTGTTATCAGTTAACAGATGAAGCTTCATATTACTATCTTAAAACCATTTAACAAAGGACAGTTTCAATATACCATTTCATATAGAAAAAACTTGAGTAATTTCGTGATATTAAGCATTCGTTATTATTTTTTCTAGCATCACATGTGGACAGTTATCATTAAATTATATCAGCATGAATTTATATATTTTCTAAAAAACTTCTAATAGGTATAGTTTCCAAAAATATTCATTAAAAAAAGACTTTATTCTATCGCGAATTTATCTAAATTTGCACTTAAAACAACATCAATTTCCAACCACATTACAACAATCACCTGTACTTTCAACGAGTTTTCTCGCACTCCACCATTAGATATTCCACACACGACGATTCTATTTATAAAAATTCAACACTTACCGATCCTAAACATATCAAATGACCCATAATTGAAACGTATCGACTGTTTGCATTAGGAAAAATAGAGGAAGTACATCCACGCGCGTGCAGGATGTGCATTCTAGGTGCACTTGTGTATGTCAACCGAACACACCTTACCGGTTTTAAATAACATCGGGTCAGTGATCGCGAATCTTTTTTTCATTTTCGCACGACTCTTTGTTTAGCCCGATTTTAAGTAGGATGTGAAGGTTTGAAAAGCGTAGGTTTCGTGCTCGACGGTACGATTGCAGGTGACTCATAGTGACGATCCTTAACATCAGGAAAATTCTTCTTGTAAATCGTAATTGATGATCTTGATCGAGATTATATATCGTTCAGAATGTATATAATTGAATTATTCATTATTTTAATGATAATTTTTGTATATTAATATTCTATTTTTTATATAAATGATGGCATCGTTCTTGCATGATCGATTTAAAGTACTTGATCAGAGTTATACGGTGTGATTTCTTTGATCGCGGAATAATCGTTTATTTTCACATTTGTGATATTTAAATTAAAATTTACTATATAATATTATTTATTCATATTTCAACTAAGGTTAGTGAAAATTTCAAGTCGATAGAATTATTAATTAATTAGTTATTGAGAAAATGTTATAGGTACTTTTCGAGCTTACGAAGTCAATTGATCGAAATTTAAAGTGACTTGTTTCTGTAATAAAATCAACAAAATTACTCCTGAAACATTAAAATCGATGTGTTTTCTTGATGTTTCATATCAATAAAAAATAAATGGTGTAAGAGATTTAAAATGGGTCAGAAGACCTGAAATGTGAATCTAAAAGTAAATAATTGTGAAAAAAGAAAATAATAAATTTATTGGATAAGAAACTTTTGAAAAGATACCGTGATTAAAACAAAGCAACAATCCTAAATTGTTCCCCGATAAATTTATCATTCTATTACCAAATTATCAACTAAGACTAGCCTATTAATTAATCAAATTCAATCTTTTGTAGGTTTAACTGTTTCTAAAATTAAATTTCGTGATAAAAATAGAAAGATGTTTTCGATTTTGCTGATAATGGACTTAACACAACAAACAAGTTCAAGGCGTTCTATAAAAAACCCTTCGAGATTTTTCTTATAAATGGCAACAACATGAAAATTAGTGCGCAAATTCAAAACGTCGATCTTTTTAATAATATAAAGATTTGGTTTTCGCATATAAATTCCGCGATCGCAACTGTCACAGCAGTAAATCCGAAACGCTCCCATCGAATTTCTCAGTTTATCCACAGTTCAAAGATTTGTTATTTCCCGGTGTTGAATCGTAATCCGTTTCTAGAACAAAGGTTTACAATTGCCGACACGTAGAAGCCGGAAGCGAACGCCCAGAGCAAAACCAATTCGTCTTCAACACATATACAGAAATAAACCCGTCCACGGCTTCTTAATCTTTACAAATTATCTTCACAAATAAACGCAGAGTGCAAATAATATACACGGCCAATTTCGGCCAATTCATCGCGCGCTGACTTGCATTCCAATTAGAGCCGCAACATCGATCGGAACGTTTTTTTTTTTGCGATGTTTTGATTATCAAAATTTTTGCATCGTTCCATATAAGATGATGAATATTAAGGCCGGGTCCGGGTTCGACAATTTGAAATGTAAATTTAATTGTAGGATTCGTTTTTGCCGCCATCGCGGGCGAAATTATCGTTCCCACAACTATTAACCTTCGTCTTTATAATCATTATGAATTTATAATAATATTCACGCGTTATTAATATGTATTAAAAGCGCATCGTCGTAGAAAAAAGCGTGTATTGTTCGACACAATCATTTCTAGCGACATACATATGTATGAGAAGTTTAGTTCTTTCTTGCATTTCCCACGCCGTTTTTTTTTTTTGCTTATTTTAGTTTTAATTTTCTCCATTATAAAATCTGATTCTTCGATACGAAGTTGATTTTGCATTCTTAGAAATTTAGAAAAGTCACCGCCTTTCGTATAAAATATCGTGGAAAATGCAATTGCACTTGTACAAACATGTTTAAAAAACATGTGCACCTGCTTTTTCTCGAAACGGGGTCGCACACTTGCTATTTACTTGCGGATGCAAACTGGTAAGAATTTTTGAAAAATTTTTTATGAAATTTCGAAATATTTATTACAAAATACATCCTCATCATTGCAGTAAGAAAATTTTCTAAAACTATTAGAAATAAATACGTTTTCCTTTATCGCAGTGAAGAGAAAATTATATTATCCTCTAATATGCGATTATCTCTCAACACTAACCGCAAAATCTGTCACTTAATAAAGTAAAAGTTAATAAATAAATATTGAATGAATTATTTATGTGCAATATGAAAATGTCAATCATTGTGATTGGAACATCCGAACGTTCTATATAAATCCTCGTCGGAAAATACTCGGTAATTTAATATACAAAAACACTGCTGTAAGGAAATTCGAAGACTTCCATTTGCGAACGTCTCTTCCAAGTTCAATCGTCGTCTGCAAACATCGATAATGACAATCGAAGGGTAAATATCAATTCTTGTTTGTTCAAAAAAAAAAATCCATAAAGACCTTTGTTCAACGATGCGTGAAAGTGTACGTTCAAATTATGTTCGGAAAATCTATGCTTATCTTGGTGAACTTTCTTTATATTTTTTTTCATAGTCGAGTTGTTTGCGCACTTCGCAAATAAACATTTTGCGGATAAAACGGTAAAGAGATCGAAAAAATATATTTTTCAAGCAAAAAAATGTTGATTCTTCGAGTACGTGTCGCATTTTTGAAGCACCCGTGTGTGAAACCCTTATTATTTATTGCCGGATGAAATTTTGATTTACGACACGATAAATTGAATTTTTATATAATGCAATAAATAATGAGATGATACTCCATTAAATGGGCGCCCCTATATCAATTAATTTCGATTTGAACGTTGAAATGTAGAGCCATTGTTATATCGCGTACGCAACGTCGAATTTTAACAGGGCAGCATTTTTGAGATCTTATCGTTTGTTGTGTTGAAAGTTTCGTGATTTTTACGATATTCCGAGTTGAATTGAGTCTTGAAAATGATAGGAATCTGGTTTATGGTCGATTTAAATCGGTGGCGAATTTCAATAGAGAATGAAACTGGAACAAGAATTGTTGCTTTGACAATGCTGGTATGAAATTGCCGTTTTCGGTATAATTTTTCATCGTATCTGAATGGAAATATATTATTTAAATTCATTTTTTTAACGATCTAATTTAGCAATCTGAACATTTGGTTTTATCTGCGAACATTATGATAAATATTTAAAAAAAAAATAAGCACCATACAAGGAAAAGTTTATACTGAATATAACTTTTTATAAAACGAAGTAGGCTAAATCATTAACGAATGAATTATTTCATTAAAAACATTCCAAGGCCCCTCCAATGTAAAAATTCGTTACAAATAACAAACACAAAGTCATTTGTAACTTCGGAATTTTTTCAAATCATTTTTTGCAAGTCAGTCGAGACTCGAGAATCGACACGATGACTTTATATATAAACCGTTTTGCTATACTCGCGTCCTTGCCCGCGGCCATACTCTCGAATGATTCGATTTTGAAACGCACATGTATATATAATAATATAAAGATAATAATGACTTGTGGTGAAAAAAACGAAATTTCGACACGTACGTAATGTTATATCGTTCGCCTCGCAAAAAGGTGCAGATGCAAAAAAAAATGGAAGAACAAAAATTGAACTCTATTTGTAAAGAAGTACGCAGTCTAACGAGGAGCAAGGCTATGAATAAAATGGTCGTTTTTTTTTGAGGGTATGTGTTATGATGGAATGCTGGATATGTATCATTACCATTTTTTGCCATTACGATTTTATTATATAAAAACGTCATTATGGCCGTTGCACACATACGTCGGCCGTAATACGTAATAATGATATATTTTGGTTTGGTCTTGATGTGATTTTTTTATAAATGTGGGATGTGGATAATATAAATCGATACGGAAATATTATAGATGCAATTTGAGATTATTTTCGATTTGATCCATATTGAAAATCTGACCGGAAAAACTGTTATTTACTTGCATCATATACGTACATATTTTATATCGAAATTCAAAATTGTTTTATTATTTATTATACAAAATATTTGGATTAAATTTTCTTTTTAACATTATACGGCTTCACAATAATAACTTTCATCTTCCATTAAAATCTAATCCATTTCAGAGGATACCAATCGAACTAAAACCCCACAATTATCCTATCGAAAGTGAAGGCTCGATTCGCCCACACCTTCGAACAAAGACTGCTAAAATGCGTCAAATGTCAGTGGGTGTTCGGCATTCTTCTTCGGCAGGCTTGTTCAAGGTCGCCGTCGGACCATCATCATCATCATGATCATCATCATCAAAAGAATCATAGATCACAGCAAGAACATGTGGAAAAAAAATGCGCACGGATCGAATAGTGGGACGAGCGCTTTCGCGAAAGTCATCTCTCGTCTGAAACTGGGACAACGAAACTGGTCCCACGATTGTGACGATCTTTTTATAATGTGAGTCTCATTTTTATGCCACGTTTGATTTATGAGCACGTGCGTTTTTATTTTATTGAATGAAAATCCATATTTGTGTGTGAAAAAATGTGAATTTTTCATAATAATCAATGAATTATAATAACTATGAATTTTTATGTTAAATGTTACATACCTAAACGTCAAAGTGACATAAATATATTACAAAACTAGTTCTTCACTTTGTCAAGAGACGTTCCTGATACAAATCTGATCAAACGTGTTTCCAATCAATCCCATGAGAGATCGACACATAGAAACGTGGTAAAGCCACATATTAACGTCCATAAATCAAAATTTCATTTATTTTAATGTGAGAAAGCTTTATTTTGTATATTTCTATAATTTATAAAATAACTAATTCTTATTTTACTACATAAACAAGTTTCATGATATGAAATGTCAAGGTGGCACCTCAGTGCTTTCGCTCATGACCTTTGTGCTCATCTCACACAGTAAATAATGTTTAAAATTTATTTTTAACGATAATGGATAATGTCAGCGGCTATAGAAATATCCGATTTATCGTCGATGATAATTCATTGAACGACATAACGAATTTCCGGTGATTAGTGATGTGTGAAGAACTGTAACGTTACACGGCCACCATTTTATGTAACATTATAATGCTGATTACGTGTTTGTGGTACGAATTGCATAAAAGCGTCTAGACTTAATGGTGTCATGTGTATTAATTTGAAAAAAATCGAAAGCGATGAATATTCATCAGGAACTTATATAAATCTATGCATCGGCGATGTTTCATTTTAATGAGTAGCATTTTATCAATTCTATGATTCATTAAACGTCTCTTCGGAACACTGAAACGTGCCTTGTGTCAAAATAATCATAAACGCACGTCTTGTTCCATTAAAAATGTGTCAGTATGATAATGTAATAACATTTTAAAATGTCACGTATTAACATTGAAAGCACAATAGCGTATATTTTTCACGACGTGAATATTTAACGCGCGTGAAAAATCGCCGTATAAACATTTCATTTATTACCGATTATATGCACGACGGCACTTTTCATCATACAATAACACAACTTGATCCTGCTTTAAAACAAACCGCTTCGAACAGAAGTCCTTCTATCGACAGGTGTGTCCAATTATGGCAAACCAACGGTATCGTCTCTTACAATTTTTTTTCGTATTTTTCAATAAACCCTTCGAGCTGACACCAGTTCTTCCACTTCAATATCGATGTACCGTTGCGATGGGTTTTTCGACAAATAATGCACAACCGTTACAAGAGTGGACGCGTGATTGTAATGATGATGATGGCGATGGAAACCGGCGATCGTATCTGCTTTGGAACTCTGAAATACGTATTCGAAGATCGAAATATTTTAATCGTATTTGCTTAAAAGCCTTTAATAATACGAGAGTCATCAAAGTTTACGCAATTCACTGAATAGGTGTAACGACCTAAATTCTTTACGACAATCGTAAATATGATGCGTAATTCGTTACTTTGTTGGTTTCAGCTCTTTCAAGTGTCTGTTGATAATTGTGAATTGCTTTTGGGTTGACAGTAACGATTTCACGATATATATATTTGAGTGTATATACATCTTGCATGTCCAAGTTGCATTTTACGAGACATACTTGGAGTTGATAGTGGGTCACCCGAACGGAAAGCGATATTCGACCAGTTCATGATGTGATCGATTTATCTTCTCGGTCATCTTGCAGTGAAAGTATGCAAGAATTTGCAATTTCGAAAGATGATTTATAATTTGATATAAGTTATTTTGGATTTTCATATTGTTTGGATCACATTTTTTGATATATTCTTGAATTTTCATAAGTATAAATTATCTTAAGTTCAACTATGATTAATTAATCTATTTCTGAAAGTTCTTAAAGTTAATAAAATAAGACGAATTAACAGAGTCGAAGTTAATGAATGTAATATGAGATAATTTCTATATTCATATTCTTAAACATCATTTTTTTTTTAAATGTTCGAAAATTTTTTAAATACATTAAAAATATCTCATTTTCATACTGAATATCATATATTAAAGTTTGAATATGATGATAATTAAAATATATTTTATACAATGGTTGTCATTTATGATACAATTAATGAAAATAAAACTAATCACTTCAATATAAAAAAAAAAACTATTTTATGAGCCATCTATCAAATTTCGCAACACACGCAGTATTTTGATTTCGAAAAGTAACTAGCTTCACTATATCGCGTTTTCGCTCTCAATAAAAATGATTAATAGCTTAATAATCGAATATTTAAATGTGTGGCATCGACGCTTCAATTAGAAACCTTTGAATTGATTAAAAAATATATTAAACAATAAATCACGGACTCATACGGCGAGCGAAAATATGGTGCGAACGTGTGTTATAAATCGTATCAATTAATTATAAACTCGTTAAGTGTACGACTTTTTTTTACTCATTTAATTTTTTCGTCGAGTGTAGCCTAGCGTAGTAATTAATCGCAATACGGACGGAGAGCTATTGCGAAAAGTAATTTTATTTTCTGCCTTTGGCAACTGAAATTTTGCACCAAAAACAGCGACTTGCCTTGTAAAATTGTATATTTCATACATGGTAGGATAACATTTTGATTTATCAATGTTTCGGTTAAAAAATACAAACAAAATGAATATTTTATCACATAAGATTTTCATGCTTTTTAAAATATTTTTTATTTGTACCATTTTGCAAGATTGATACTTCAAAAACATAAATGTCGCTTTTTAAACATCCGTACAATAAATCCAATTTTTTTCAAATAAAAGTTACGTTGTATTCTTATTATAATCGAAAATCGAAGTTCGCCTACACGAAAAAGCTCTGCCGCATTCTATGGTTCAAATTTTCTTAAACACCCACGATGTGCAATATTTTGACAAATAACTCTTTTATGTTTTGATTTTTTTTCATGAATATAAAACAGCTAATTTGTATAATATGTACGAATGACACGGAACATTTTTTGTCACGCGTAATAAATATTTTCAGTGTATAATTGCAATTTATAACGGCCACAATTTATAGACCCGAAAATATTACTCGTTACCGTTAAAATATAACATCGACTATTCCGAACGCAAATAACGACCTCATTGTAAATCAACACCAGTTTAGTCCACGGACCAATATTTAAAATGCCAAAATCATCGTTAACATCGATCTGGTTTTAATCGATGACTTACATCTTCCGATTTCCATGACGAGTTATGTGGCGCAAAACCAACGGCCATTATTCGATAAACGATACGATCTTTTTTATAAATTTTCATTCCATTATTTTGTATGTATTATAAAGTTTTTTGCACGTGCCTTTCGAATGTACTTTTGCAAATTTCGAACACTATATATGTTTTTGAATGTGTCGTTTGAGTACGCATTGTATGCCAATTTGTGCCGACGTTATCGTCTTTTATTTATTAGATTACGTCCGTCGAGGCAATGGAAATGGTTCTTTTCATGTTTTATCTTTCGATTTGCGAGGTAGTAATCTACAGTTGTATTTTCTTATCTTTGTGTATGTTGAAGGTGAAACTTTTTCTTGCATGAATCATGAGTAATCGGTCAATTTTTATCATTCAACATAACACAATACGATCATTATTATTAATACCATATGAATCAGTCGAATAAATGATTTGCTCATAAAAAAACAAAGGTATACAATAATATAATATTTAAACTTATACATGTTTTAATTGAGCGAGATAGGTAGAATCTTTAGTTTTTTTTACTTACAAAAGAGAAAAATTAATTTCCCAAAAAGCGTAGCAGACAGACAAAGAGACTTTTGGTTACCTAACATTTCCTTTATTATATATAGTTTATAGGCCCGATGTTAATAACATCGGCTGTGTTTTGTTAAGAAACGGAAAACGATAAAATGTGAAAACCCGATTGTGTGAACCCGAAATGTGTGCCCGATTTGAATATTTAATATTTAATTAATATAATCAAAATAGTTCATTTGTTATTGTCACCAGATGTCATATACGCAAAGTCAGTAGTTAGTAGGTAATAAGCATCATATTATAGACGTTAACTGTATACACATAGAGACCATAATAG
This sequence comes from Hydropsyche betteni, assembly GCA_028571205.2. Classification (NCBI taxonomy): domain Eukaryota; kingdom Metazoa; phylum Arthropoda; class Insecta; order Trichoptera; family Hydropsychidae; genus Hydropsyche; species Hydropsyche betteni. Next base: position 14,975 of record JAOXNN020220649.1, read on the forward strand.
AATACCGAAGTCACGAGCGTAATAAGCATCATATTATAGACGTTAACTGTATAGGCATAAAGACCATATTCGCGAGAAAGTCGCGAGCGTCATTGAACGGACAGATACACACACAGAAATCCGCTATTATATATAGGGGATAATAATAACTAA
>JAOXNN020220677.1:0-15118 GCA_028571205.2 Hydropsyche betteni
AAAGTGTATTTTTTAGTTGTAGCATTATGGAGAATGAACAGGAATAGGTTTAAACTCATCAAATAATCCCAAAAATATGATTGGCTCATTAGAGAGTAGTTTAAACCAAAGAAGAGATGGTAAAGGAGTAATACTTGAGGCAAACAAATAATCTATTATTTCATGGAACGAATTGTGAAATCCTCGCGTAATAATTACATAATGTAACAACCATTCTCATCCTAAGACTAATCAATAATAAATGGATACTAACAAATTGCCTGATCCTAAGGCGAGTAATAATCTGTTGCTTACTGATACCTTCATTTGAACTATGCAATTTACTATTAAACTAATTAATCATCTCAATACTTTAAGCTAAAACTCAATAGTATATTAATCTTGTTAAGCCTTTACGAAAGCATCATCTACCAATAACCAATCCTCGTTTATCTAAAGTTAAACCTATTTAGAACAATTATCGGTTCATGAATCTGTGTGCAACTTACTTTAAGAGTTACAACTATCGTGAAGTTTTCAATATTGTTTCAAATATAACTATGTAGAGAAAGTATATGCTCAAGTGTAGACGGATATTTGAGTGTTGGTGGATTTGCCAGCTCGCAAGATTTCTGCACAAAGGATAAATTATAATTTATATTCATCACCCAGACTAGAGATAGCATAACCCTACCTCTACCTCGTGTAATACTGAATTGAAGGGAGTCCTTCGGCTATCGTTTCGTCTATTTACATACTCATGACAAGTGATTGTAATTGAGTTTATCAATGGAAGCCCTTTCAACCAGTTTGCAGCCACTATCAGAATCAGTCAGCCTTTCTTAAACGTGCTTGATGCAATAAATGCCCACCAAATCCTAACTATGATGGATCCTGCTATTCTGGCTCTGAGCGATGGAAGGTTCCCAGGCAACTTGATTTACAGATAGATTGAGCATAGGATTATTTTAATATCAATAATAAATGAGTAAGATTAGGTCACTAACAAACCGATAGTCTCCCAGGTCTTTACTGACACCAGAGGAAGCTATTTCTCTGCCCTAACCAACTTCAAATATGGAGTAGTATATGTACGAGTGTTCTAAGGAAGAGAAATACTGGAAAAACATCGGAAGACTTGCGAACACAACGGTAATTATAAGGAAGCAGACCTTGCGAAGAGGAGAGTGAAAGAGTTTAAGAATCAACTTTATCAGCAGACTAAGGAGTAAATGCTGCATCATTTCCAACAACAGGTTAATAATAGTTAACTTAGTTGCAGAAAACAGATGAGATGGAGACGAATTAGTTGGAGAGTTTTAATGGCAAGTGGGATGAAAGGATGTTAGAGTTTAATCAGGATATTGATGCACTGAAAGAATAGTTAATTGCTAGTCACAACCAATAATTGGTAATTGTAGGGTAAGTCAGATAAAGTATGAGGAGAAACTGTAGGAGGATACCCCAATCGAACCCAACTAAAGCACTGAAATCATAAATCTTAGGAAGAAATAGCAGAAGCTAGCTAAAGAACAGAAATATTCTGAAGCTGACCAACTTCAATCTAGAATTAGAGAAATGAGGATTATGGAATCCGCTAGTTACGGTTATGAACGTAACAAAAACATTTGCAATTTGGTAGCACAACTTCGTATCAAACAATAGGCTGTGATGATAACCCTAAAAGATAAGATCGAAGTCAGTATTGAATAAAAGAAAAAGTTTAAGAATGCGGAAATGCAGAAGCTCGTGCAAAAATATGCCAACATCAAGGAGGGACTCCAGAACAATTATAAAAAGTAGTTGGCACGGCTGTAGAAGACCAAGAAGATCGAATAGAGCACCATGAACCTACCCAAGATGACCTTCTGATTATATTCTTGAAATAGCTATTTGCTAAGAGAGCAATTTCTAATGATTTCGTAGTGGGAAGTTTAAACATGAATTTCACTTCCTCTTCAATCTATTGAGTTTCATACGGACAGTTTGTCCAACAAAAGGCACCTTTTAGGAGTTTTACAGATCAATCCATAGATAATTGAGGCTGTCCTGCTCAATTCCAAATCTGTATACAAACTATCCTTTGTCCCGATGTGGAAAAGTTCTTTTAACATCCTCCACAATAAGATCAGTTGGTCTGCTATTCATTCTACCCTAACAGGATCCTTACATAAACATGTTAGGTGACATCACGTCATCTTTGTCTTCCACTACGGTATAATGCACGAAAGTCAGTTTATCCATCAACTAATAAAATATATCCACTATCATATGCTGCTCAATTACATTTGCCAGGTAGCCAGTACGAGACGATATTTCTACTTGAGGACTGTGTTGATGGGTGGGTGATACTTCAATTCGAATGCTGGTAAATGTCTGACTAGTTAGGACTTTATAGACTATGCTGGTTCGACTGATTTAAGGATGTGCTCTAACAACCTACCCCACTTCTGCCAGCAGTCTGCCTATTTGAGATTGAAGTAGAGATCGAATTTATTGATGATTATATCAACTAATTAGGAATTCTTCCAGAAATAGAAACTGACTTTCTTGGAGAGTTTGCATACTCTATCAATTAGAAGGAATCTAGCTTATTAGTTTGGATGGGGATGTTTAGACATCATCTTAAGGATGACACCTCGAAGACCTAGGATAAATTTCTTAGCACTGGCTTTAATAAGTATGTTGTAGAGTTGCACTATCCGGTGGGTGAATCGACAGTCATTACAGATCTATTAGAAGAGCAACTCAGAGATTGTACTTGAGCCATATCCATTGTCAGTTAGGCTACTTTATAGGGTAGTTAGCACTATTTTGTAGGTTTTATCGAGAGCCTAGAATCCTCCATCGAGCTTCCGAGTTAGAAGTAGTAAGAGAGGAATATAGAAATCCTCACAGTTTTTGTTGCTGAACCAGAATTAAGGGTTCATCATCTATTGGTAGAGTTATTTTGCTGATTTTACTCCGCTGGCACCACTTTCTTAGAGATATCGGAGGTAGACGGTACCGATGCGGGAGTTTATTACTCGTTTTTGAGCGAGTACTTAGATGTACTGGGAGAATTACTTTTAGTAGCCGTACTGGTTGATGTAGAAGGAAGGGATGAGGGATATGTGGAAGAAGAGCTCTTAGTCACACCCTGCACCCAGTTGTTAGAGCACTATTGCGGTAAGTTACTTAAGTTTTGGTCGAAATAGTGTGAGTATCTCTTAGGAGCAATCCATCCGAATAATATCTATAATGACAGTTACAAACCTAAAATCTGAAATCTCCAGTTAGAACATGTCTTTAGTGCAGAAGTCACTGATTAGTTAAAGAGCTAACTGTGGAAACTGTTTGTACTATTCGAAGAAGTAGTCTTAAGTTGAAGATTAACTTTATTTGTGGTTCTCGCTCAAAGATGTCAACTGGTAGAGCATGTAGTAACTGATAGAGGACATGTACTTAGAACGGAGGGCCAGTTTGGAGCAGAATCTCATAAATTCAACTAGCAGGTTAATAGGAATTTAAAGTCTGTAGTGGGAGAACACTCGCATTGAGCATATTATAGTCAGAATCTGTTAGGCTGTGAGCTATATTGGTGCTGTACCGGTTGTTATGCCCATAGGATGGATACTCTTATTCCAGATATCTCCCACTATCTTTTAGAGAATCTATTCGGAAAATCGGTGCTATTGTACTCCTTCAGCACTACAGATTAATGCACTCTCACACATGAAGTTCATAAATAGGTTGGTTACTTGCTGGGTGGAGAGACCCATAGTGAGCATGTTTTGCCAGTAGGGCCTCAAATGTTATTTGGATTGCATCCTACGGAAGATCTTACGGCAGGAGGCAAGAGTGAACTACTCGTCAACCAGACACTGGAAGTAGAGGTCGAAGAAGTAAGTTTTATCTTATGTGTAAGTTTTGAGTATATGCTGAGGATCGTAACATTTCAGGATGGAGAACTCCATGATCTTGCTAAATACTTCCTCCCTTTAAGCAATATCTAGTTTGTTAGGCCAATCCGCTTTAAGTATCTAGTAGAAGTACTTCATCCCATGAAGAGTTAGACTAGGCTACTCCACTGCCTGCAGAATATGTTTAAAATGTGTGAAAAGCTCCCTAGCGTAAATCCCTTCAGAGGGTAGGATAGCCACCAGACTATTGCAACAACCGAATGCCTCTCCCTTTATCTTGAATAGTAACTGAGGTTTGTCATTTTGAAGGTTGGCCTTAATAATACTCATCATTATCTGGTATAACCCTTAAGCTCTCCCACAATCCAACACCGACATTAGCCCACTACAGACATATAAGTAGAGTATCTGCACTATTTCGTAAAGGAGGGCAGGCGGCACATTATTATAATCTGAGGTCTCCCCGCCATGATTCCTAAGCTACTCTAATGCATAGTTCACAATGTTAGCTAGTTGCTAAACTAGTATGTCTAGTCTGAACTCTTCGAGAAGCTTCCTGTAGAGTCGCATAGTTCGGATCTTGGCGAGTAGGCTCTATTGGTTAAGTTGTGCCACATAGACCAAACTCTACGCACTGAACTACATTATTTTTAGGGTGTCCAGTAGCAGTTTTGCTACCTCTTAGGGACACACCAAATACACCCTAACCAAAGAGATTAGCTAGTCTGAGGTTACCTCCGCCATTCCAAACTAATAGAGATCGAGAGTGAGTTAAATGCGATGCTTTATTATTTTGCGCAACTCTACAGCAGCCATTTTCTTGTCGTTGAGTTGGAGTTCAGAGTCGTCGATAGCGCAGAGGAGTGTGGGGATGTAGTTGGGCTACTTCCCCAGCTATTTGAATATCCTTTCGGACTCTTTGATGGAGGCGTTGTTGCCCTGATTGAACAGTTTGAATGCTAGATGCAGTTTGGACATAGTAGCTGCATTGGTCATCAAATCAGACTTTCTCATTCTCGTGTTTATAGTTTGAATTTTATATTTATATGAGACACCACAAGAGCAGTCCATAGACTGAGTTTAAAGTGCCTCCCCCTTCGAAAAAGATGAAGCCTAATTCGATAGCAGAGAGAGCTCCTTATTTACGGCCAGAAGTGGAGTAGAAAATACTGCAAGAGAAATAGTTTACGAGTGAGTACTTATATGAGATGCACGATACAATTGAGAAAGCTATAATTGTGAATGCTGATCAGAGGATGAAGTACCAGGATGAAGCAGAAAGGTTCTTTTAGTCGGAGGTGGAGCTCCATCAATTGATTGGAAAGATGACGCATATTTCTGCGTACCCCTAGTTGGTGGTGGACTTTATTTCGTCAAGAGTTATGAAGTTAATGTTAAGGCTAATTGAACACCCGAACGAATAGATAGTGGGTGAGGCTGCAGATGTTATGTGTGAGTTCATAACAATGGAGATAGATGATGATGATATTTATGAAAGGCATCTGAGGTACTGTGTTGGGATGGCTCAGTAGAGGGATTTCTTCATGATACTGCTCAAGAATGTGGGGAAACTGGATGAAAATTAGGTTGATCAGTACGAAATAGTTTATAAACTGCTGAGGATAACGGAACAGTTACTAGATTTTAGTAGTGCTTTAGGAGACTTACTGCTTGAACAGGTTGATCTGATGAGGTATCTGGCTGATAGGGTGATGCCCAACTATAAAGTGGAATGGAGAATGATTGATGATAATAAGTATTTATCGAGTGAGGTTCTTGTGGAGCTGTTACAGGGGAGTACTGTTAGTAGAGCCATGTTTTCCAAGTACAGTGGAGTGGAGGTGCTGTATGAGTCCATAGTAGTTTACAAGAAGATTGTTCCTGATAATGAAGACGAAAAGGAATTCGTTAGTAACTTGTTGGATGGGCTGTGCGCTATGTTGCTTGAGGACTAGGGGTCGAAGACTGAGTTCAATAGACTAAATGGATGCAAGTCTATGTTAGAGTTCGTGAAATAGAAAAACAAATACTCGAAACAGGCTTTTAAGGTTATTGCTTATGGGTTCCAACCAGCAACCTGCCTCCAGTTTATTGAAGCAGGAGGACTCAAATACCTGTTTCCCATTCTTGTGAGGCAAGGACTGAAGGGAGTTGACGCATAGTAACAGAAAACAGTAGACTAGAACTGTTTAGATATACTTCGAATCCTCATTCTTTATAGTGAAGGGATTGCAAGAGATCGAGTATTGCAGAAACTTCACTAGAGGAATTTTTAGAAACTGCTTCGGCTAGTGGAACTAAGGGTCGAATACTCGGACGAAATAAAGGAGGAAGAACCAATAACTAATTAAGACTACCCGGCAAAGCTTACTGCTGGGTTGAGTGTTATCGAACTGGTGGATAGGCTCATTCTAATCATAAGTAATATCGACCGATAAGTAAATTTTATTGTTATCTAGTTAAAAGCAAATTTAAAGGAAATGCTCAAATCTTTTTCGATAGACCCTCAACGAGTTCATACAGTTATCACTCGCTACTGCAAGGAACAGTTGACGGAGGATAGCAACGATAAGAAATAATTGGAGGGTATACTTACGAATGTGTTCATGCCCTACTTCACTGCAAATGACTGACTGGATGATATTTAATGGTTTATAGGGTATATCATTGAGCCTACTCCATTCGGCACTCTTCCCACTTCCTGCCGACGTATTACTACATCTGAGTTTCCTTTATGGTTGGCTTCACCGGATCGTTTGTGAAGATAGTGCGTTATTTGACGAGAAGTGGCAGCATATCGCAGTTCCTCTTTAGGTTTATGGATAGTTCTTGGAGTTTCTTCTGTTTCTGCTTATTGTACTACTATTCGTTATGCTTTTCCTTGTAGTAACCTTTAAGGGAGGCAGCCAGACTTGCGCAACCAGGTGTCTACTGAAAGATAGTCAATATCCTCTATGATTTAATAAAAGACCGAGCGACATACATAGCGGCATTCTTCTACCCAGCATTGATCATCTTCTCAACTAACCCACAGAATTAGTTCTCAATACGCTGCTCCTCTTTCTTCAACTGGACTTCGCTCATTATGCTGTCGGATAGTAAATAGTATGGATTGAGTTTTGATCGGCTAAACTTAAATTTGTACCACTGGTTGCTTCTAAACCTTTCGTGTGACACTGAATATAAACTCCATAGAAGTCGACCATACTATGGGAATTTCTAGCTCCTGGAAGTAGTCGGCAGGGTGATTTTAATTTTATGGGGTATCGACCTGGGAAGAACTACAGGATCTATTTGTCCTTATGGTAGCACAAAGGTAAAGAAATCGGTGGGAGTGATATCAATTAACCAATAGTTCTGACGAGGGTTGAGGGTGGCAGGATCGTGTATTAGTGCCCATTATTTGCGTTCAAACAGGTAAATTCTGATCTTACCTAGACTATCCTGACTGTAGATTAGTCCTCGACTACTGAAATTAATACGTTTTAATGTGCTCTACCGGCTTATAGGAATGAATGTTTCTTAGAGGTCGGTTATAGTGGCTCCGTTAATGTTGAAGAGTCTCATTCGGAGGCATTGATTACCTTAGAAAGGAATGGAATCTTGGAATAATAGAAGCAATAGGTCCTAATAGCCTCGTGCGGCAATGTACTGCCTATCTGCATCTATCCTACGTATGCAGGTTCCAGCAAGATCATGAACAACTATGTTGTCCTAACAGACGCATGCTACCCAGTCGGAGCCCATAGCCACATCTATTGCCTACTCAATTGGATGCTACCACTCAACATCCCCTTTAAATCCGAACTAGGTCTAGGAACAATAGGCAAACTGATCATTCCATAGTGCGGCTCCTTTGATTTATCGACTCTACAATATGATAGTGCGTTGTCTTATTATGCTTTTATCGTGATACTCAACCTCTACCGACTTAGTTTAGTCCAGCCTCTCAATGACACACCCTATATCGTTGTAAAGCAGGAACCTCGCCAATCCAATAAACTCAGTAGAACTGTATGCTTGAAGCTGAGGCAGACATGTCACTAATTTTTAGTTCGGTCTCCTAAATTGTTTTACATCTAACACTCTTTTCTTGAGTAAGTCATTTACTTCTTCGTACTACTCAACCTCCTAAGAATCCTACACTTGAGGGACGACAATCGGTTATGCTTTGACTGCAAGAAGGTCTGTTCGAGTGAATTCGCAAATACTACCTAAGTTGCTTATTGCGAAGAATCTGTTCCCGTATCTTTTGATGCTACTGAGGAAGCATTCAGGAACATAGGCGATCTTTTCCAACCTCTGCATGTTCCATAAGTTGAGGGTTTTGTCGAGTCCTCCAGTTACCAATACTTGGCTGTTCTGCCAGTAACAGATAGTGATGTCTTTTTCATGCTTTATCTTAGGTTGTAGTGTTAGTTTAAAACTCACTTATTTGTGTTCAATTAGTTGGAGTTGTGGTTTGCCGGGTGCTGCTATAATGTTATCCTTCGGGTGATAGGAAGCAACCAATCGTTGGTTTATGATGGGGTCAATGACTCCACTTATAACATGACTGGAGAATAGTTGTGGATCAAGGTTGCTATCCAGCAGATAAATCTTAAGGTTTCCATCTGTAGCTGTAGAATAGACAAATTTATCATCGGGACTAAACGAAACAGACAGAACTTTACCGGTATGCCCTGGTCTGCATTTTATGACAGTTTTAAGTGTGAGATTGTAGATAAGGGGGAATGGCTAGTCAGAACCAATAATTGCTAAATTGCCAGAGTGGCTGAAACTCAGTGAATATACAGCACCTCCAAGTGAACATACTTTGGTGGGGGTTTGTACCTCCATGTTTTGAATTAGTTACACCTTGTTGTTAGATCCTAAGTAAATAACAGTTATACCGATGAGTAGAGTCTTGGGTTGAGAAGGATGGACTGCTAGGGCAGTGTAGGGATGATCGCCACTCGAATTACAATCGAAATTTTATCTGTTTGGGGTGTCAGCATTGATATGAACGATAATATCGTCACAACCTATAGTGTAGATGTTGCTGAGTGATGGAGGGTGTACCCTTAGGGGGTGATGTCAAGGGAGGTTTAGCCTTCGCAGTGGAGATTGGTAATTTTGAAATAGTCCTCCATAATTCGAGCGGGGGAATTATAAATAAAATCAATCGATGATGTTGTGTATTGTATAGTTATTATATTAAGTTAGAGATTTTGTTGGCACTAAGACTACGATTTTAGTTGTTTGGAAATAATATTGAGATTGATTCGAATATAAAAGTTTGATTTCTTGTGCAGAGACGGTATTAGTTAGTTAGTAGTTATACAGTAAATGAATATATGGACTGTCTATTGTTTGTTGAGAACTTGACATCATTTAAATACATAATTCAAATTTTATTATCACAAAAGTGAAGTTTCCTTCCCTTTTAAGTTATTTATTATTTGCAACTTACATCGGCATGATGTTCAACCTTAAACTAAATTTACCCTCCCCTTTACATAATATCCCCTTTGAGTAAATAATTTAGAAATATTGAGAATTTCCAATATTCAATAGCATATCATAAGCATTCGAAAATGTGAATCTTTATTCCGATTACGATATTATTCTCAAGCGCCATGACTTCAAATGAGGCTTCCCTGAGCATACAACTAATAGTAGAAGCATAGAATTCGGTGGAAGATAATGACTTAACTCCAACATGGAGTCGCAGGGTAAGAAGGAGAAGATTCGAGAGTTTAATAATGATTTAAATAAAAAGAAGTATTCTATGGAACTAAAACCACCTGCGATATCGGATTTTGACAACGAAGACAGGGCTCTCAAAAGGACGAGGCTCAGTGTGGATGAGGAGCACTGGGGGAAATTTTTCGAGGAGGCCAGCGTACTGACTGAGGAGAGCTACAGAACTATCAGAAGCTTTTAGATTTTTAGAGGAGAATACCTGGCTTTGAAGTAAGAATTGCATCAACGCAGACTTTAGCAGACGAGTGCCGAAGAGCTACATCTTAACGCTCTCAAGAAGTTGAAAGAGATAGTGGTGAGCCAGCGAGTAACGAAAGGGTTCAAAAAGACATTGGGAAGCCCCATTAAAAAGATCAAGGTGGATGAAAACAAGGCTTCATTCAACGATACTGGAACCCTCTCCAAGAAGGTTTTCAAGCCCATACTAATTAATAGAGTTCTTTGATATTTGTTATTTTCGCAACTTGACCATTCTTCCATTTCTTCAAAACTTCTCCAACTACCACTCCAGTTATACCCTTCGTCCCCTTAATTAATACTCACGAAATCCATTAAGTTCCATTCTTTGCAGCACTCCGATCCTTCTGCCTACAGTCGCCACCCGAGATACATTACGATTGCTAAAGAAACTATTTCAAATTGACATCAACTTCCAAACATATTTTGCTATTTAAGTGAGTGGGTGATGGGTGGATGGTTAGTGTTTGTTAGGAGGGTGGGTAATAGATATAATAATGATTGGTAGGAGAACGATTCATAAATACTCACGAATCAAATCATTCCTCCTGAGGTTAGTATCGTTATTTCTTGTCCTAGTTTGTACGTCTGTCGGAGCTGCTACCATCACTTTCTGAGTCTTGTACTTTACTTTTCAGTATTGCAATCTTCTCAGAAAGCTCCCGAGAAGTCTCTATGGGAGCGATATCATCAATATCATTGCGATTCTTAGGCGATAGCTCTTTATTCTTGAGGACACTCTGTATAAATGTCTATCTCTCCGTCCGAATAATATTCCCTATCTTTTTGAACCTCATCTGCATTTATTTGGTGAACTCCGGTTTACTCGGAAGCTCACCCCTATACCATACATGGTTCTTAACTTAGAATACCTTTATTCGCTTTTTAGGATCAGGATGGAGGAGTCTTTCGATTAAATCTGAATGAGTGGAGGGGTACCTTTGAACTATTTGGTGGGTTTGGAAATAGCAGAGAATATTTTCCAGTAGTCAGACTTATCTTATTTTAGGAAGCGACTATAGTATTAGTCTTAGTAGTTGGATGTTTTGAAGGGGGTTGTTTTCATTACCATGTAGAATATTGCACAACCGGCCGCAAATAAATCGATATCGTCACCAAAATATTATTATCGGCAGTTTGTGATTTCAGGGGCATTTGTTTGAGGGGAGCCAACCGCCCTACTCTTAGGATCCATCGGCACCCTCTTTAGAGACTGTTTATCAACAAAAGAACAGGCGAAACCGAAATCAGCTATTCGTAGTCTGTAATGGGAATCAATCAGAAGGTTCTCAGGCTTGATATCTCGATGGGAGTAGCCTGCCTAGTGAAGGTACTAGATACCTAGGTTAGAGAGTGCATTTACCTTCGATAAGTTGCCTGAAATAGTGTCTGGAGAGTCTTTCACTGAATGAATCAGTCTGTTCTATAAGGCGGAAGAGTTCTCCGTTTTCTGCGATGGTCATAGCGTAGTAGATGATACGTTTACAGGTGCCATTGGGTTTCTGGGATAGTCCGTTGACCTCGAAGTCTTTGAGACGCACCACGTTCTGGTGGTCTATGCTGGAGACAATGCTAACTTAATTTATGAATGCATCTAAAAGATTCGCTAAATTAGTCAGGGTGTACCCATTGACTTGGCGCTCGTTTTCATGATCTTAATGGCAACTCTTTCATTGTTGTTCATATTTATAGCCATCTTCACCCTAAACAGCTGTGATTAACACATGCCGATACTTCGCATAGCGACCCTCTCCGAGGGTGAATAGTACCCTGTACTTCTTATCGATTATGATGCACTGGGCAAGATATTCTGGTGGGTACTCTTTTTTGAATAGATGCATCGCTGAACCTCCTTCTTATTTAATTTATTATACTCTCTCACATACTCTCATCCACTTCCCATCCATTCCTATTCTTCCTGACCACCCGTATCTCCTAGCCACCCACCATCATCCCCTACCCCATTAAAACTCTCCTCGTGTAAAATGGAAATTTTCTAACTTAACTATAAGATCACTGTCTACCTGAAAATGATACCGAATGTTACTGAATGGGATGGGACAACAACCCTATGGGGTAGTTTGGATAGGGGGAAAGTTTGGGATAAGGGCAATACATTTATTTGGTGATATGAATAATATTCTTTAACTAATTGGTGCATTGGGAAGTACGGCGCTAAAATGGGGAAATTGTTAGGGATGGGGGGTGTGATGGGTGGAATGGATGTGGAAGTCAGTGGGTGAGTTATAGGGAGAGGATGAGATTGGTAGGAATATTGCCGTTGGAATGAAGTTTCTGATATGTAGGAATACTATAGAGACACGGTGTAATATGTCGTAATCAAATATTTAGCATACTAAAAAAAACTAGGACAAATAATTGCAATTAAAACTATTATAATGAGGGTATGCCGATCAGAATTATCTACCCTCGAAACACAGCAGCGACTATTGTGATAGATTAAAACTATTTGTGTTATCCAACTAATTATAGAATCCTGCAAATTAGGTTATCATTCTAAGGGAGTGATTTTACTACCGAATATACCCTGTCCCATCCATTTCTTCGGAGTAATATGGAATTCATGCTTAGTATAGGTATGCCCTCTGAAACTGTGTGTCTTCTCCTTATGCTCTGTTTGATTACACTCTCTTAAAATCACCACCTTTACAGGTGTTCCTTCCTTGATGACTTTAGGTATGCTCTTAATACTGTTAGGTGTGAAGATGTTGATATCACTGATCTCACTCAACAAATCACCAGTTCGGAGGCCACCTTATTCAGCTGGAGACCCATTCTCTACTGCTAATTTGGCGAAAGGATTAAGGAACTGGATGACGTAAGGCTAACTCTTTTTTTATATTTCTTTGGGTTGTTTCTAAGGGAGCTTTTAGGGTTTGGATGCAGTAGCTAGTACTACTGGTTTCTGTTAGCTGGGAATAGTATCTATTTTCTGTGCTTATTGGGATATCTAAGGATTGTTTTTACGCTGCAACTCATGCAGTTGGTAGAGTTTAGTCTCTATCTCAACCATTAAGCCTTTGTGGTCGTTGTTTAGCTCGTTGTATTGTCTCTTGAGGTGTCGGTAATTGGATAGATCTCCGAATTAGAGGTCGGCTCGAGGGAATCCTTAGGAGTCCACAAGTCCTTTGGAGTATTCTAAGTGGATGGGAAGGTACATTTGGATTCATCTATTCCTTGGATACGCTGGTGGAGTTCTGAGAGTTGGCTCTCCATGGCGTCTTTTTAAGCGATAAGGCTTTTGAGTTTGGAGCGGAGCTCTTCCATTATAAAAAAATGTCAAATTTATTAATAGAATAGGAAATTCGATACTCCTGTAAATGTTAGGTTTAGTATGGTTGATGATTGTGGAGTGGTTGTCTTTGATTATTACTTTATCTTGGTAGTTGTTAAGAGTTTAGCCATCTACTATACGTATACGTATAATTATCGTTGCTAACTACAATTCTAATTAATATTACCCAATACATAATGGAATAGGCAGTTGCTACCATCTGTTAATATTTATTTAAATTCAAATGTAATAAGCTAAAGGAATCATAAGAACAGTCGCCACTGCCCAGGACCCCACCCTTGTACGTTGCTTCCGAGGACACTAGAAGTGCGTCAACACCGTCAAGTTCTCCCCCGACATGTACAACCCAAATAATTGTAGGAAACAGGTTGCATCTGGGAGCTCTGATGGGATAGTCCACGTATGGAGTTTTAAACCTCAACTGAGACCTTTCAAGTTCGTTGGACATCTAGGTAAATTAGGTTAGAATGTAGGTGCTGTCAATGATGTAGTGTTTACCAACAATAGCTCAAGTATCATTTCGTGTGGAGACGATAAGTAAATAAGGTTTTGGAAGAACTCTGTGTAAGTCATATGTTTATACAGACAAGGCAAGAGCACCTCGATTAAGGCTCATTCAGGTCCCATACTGAATCTTACCCTATCTGAATCCACATCGAATAGGTTTTTGATGTCGTGTTCGTCTGATAAAAGTCTCAAGATGTGGAGTTTAGATGGAAAATTCAAACAATCGTATCTGGCTCATACTAATTGGGTGAGGGAATGCGATGTTGCGAACGATCAGAGGGTTATGCTTTCTTGTTCGGATGATAGAACAGTTAAACTGTGGGATCTGGAACACTCTAAGGTTGCTCTCAGTTTTTCAGATCATAAAGATGCTGTGCTGAGTTGTAAGTTTAGTCCAGATGCCACTTGTATTGCTGGTTCGTGTAAAGATGGTACAATAAAAGTATGGGATACCCGCAGTAATAAATTGATTCAGCACTATAATGCTCATGATGGACCTGTGAATAGGATAGCCTTTCATCCCTATGGCTACCATATGTCAAGTGTATCGATCGATGGGAAGGTAAAGATTTGGTAGTTGAAAGAGGGAAGGTTGGGTTGGTCGTTGTATGGACATAATGGATAGGTAAAGTCGGTAGACTTCAGTGATAAGGGAGATTATTTCGTGACTGGAGGACAGGATAGTGTGGTCATGATATGGAGATCCAACTTCGACTAAGGATTGACAAGTAATTATGGGTTAATTCAGTGCCAAACAGAAGAAAGTAGGATAACTATATTGAGAAGGAAGGACAAGCTCTACTGCCACTATTTAAATCCAACAAATAGATAGTTTCCAATCTCAGTAAATAGGCTACTAAACAATCAACACAATTTACGAAGAAGGTATCTCAGAATGAGAACACATCGAATAGAGACACTTAGCCTGCAACACAGAATGTACGTGGAGATAGAATTAGAAAATATCAGAGATAATGTCTTCAGGACTGGAGAAACTGGTGAATCAATTGGATTACGTAACGAGAGTGATCGGCAATTTGGATGAGAAGATCAATCAACACGAGAAAGTTATTCAGGGGTTGTTTGAGCATCCGAAGGTTGAGGATTATCTGGCTATGCTGGAGGATGCTGAAGCCGATAAGCCTATTGATCCTGCGTTCGATGACTCTGAGGAGTTGGTGTTTGATGAGAGGGAGATAATAGCAGGGCATGAACCTGGAGCTGATTTTTGATCAATCTGCATTACAATTACTACTTTGTAGTTACGTAGCCAGTAAGTAGGAGTTCTTACAATAATAGGTTCTACTTAGTGCACAATTAAATCATTTACTGATTACCTAATACACTATACATTATCAGTCTCCCATAATTCTCAAGAATAGTTGCACTACCGACCCTTCAGTAACTTCATAATGTATCATCAGTCGATGAT
>JAOXNN020220696.1:0-15114 GCA_028571205.2 Hydropsyche betteni
TAAACAGTACTAGCGGCAGTATTCTATCAGAGTAAGAAATCGAGTAAACTGCCTGTACTATCATCTAAATCTAAAAAGCAGCTGTCACCTCTGATTAAAGACAAAAGCAATACTTTCTAACTCAAAACAAAACCAATGCAGTATGCTGATAAACTAAGAAACTGTTAATTGCAGCTGAGCTCAATTAAAAAGTAAAAGACTAGTACCAGTCGACAGAGTAACAGCGGCAGTAAGAAGCACGTTAACCATCGGTCAACCAAACATCTGAAATCAGCCAAACCCAGCTAGTTCAAACTTCCCAGTCGGAAACCCAGAGGACTCATTAGCAGGCTGATAACGAAGTCAATAAAGGACTTCTCCAGGTAGAAGCAGATCCATGAGATCGAACAGGAGCAACTTAGAGAAAGTCGGAAGCTACATGACAAATCCATGAAGCAGTTAAATCAGTAAGTAAGGTAGAGAAACAAGAAACTTAGCAGGAAAAGTCGAGGGAAACTGGAGGAGAGGTTGGCGTGGGGAGTCGACCAACAGAGAATAACCAAACACGTAATAAACACAATAGAAAAGCTTAATAAGATTGGCAAGAGGACTCCGGTACCCAGTGCGGATAGCACCCCACAGAGGAATCGGTAGGAGATTGGGGTAGGATTTCTGGATAGGCTGCCACAGAGCAAAGTGGACCGACTGATAGAAAGTAAGGTGGAGCGTCATTTAGGGAGCAGGAGATCCCAGTCTAATAGTTCGGCGTGTAGTGTAGCGTCATCCAGATGCATGGCGATGGGCTAGACTCATCTTCTGGAGAGCAGGTACCCTCCAATCACCATGAGATTTCAGACTTAGACGGCACACTAGGATCTAAGGTCTTCAACCCGTAAGCTAAAATCACTGGTTATCAAACCACCAGCCCGCAACTGATTCTTAACTCACACTGAATTGATAATAGATAAATTAACAACTCATCTGCTTTTATGGATGACTACAGAAGTATTTGGCGACTTTCGATGGTAAGGAACGTATTTGTGGCTGGAACTACTCAATAAAGGCAGCATTTTGTGGCCAGAACTCAACTTTTCGTAGCGTAGATCGATATTTTAAATTTACTTTTATTCGATTCTCTCAAATAGGTAAAGCATCTGCATAGAAACTACATTACTTTCTTAAAATTTGGCGATTAGCCAACAACCTTCCGCTGATCATCTGCCAACTTCTTGTATTTCTTACGAATTTTATTCATGTATACAGCTTCCTCTATTGCGTTAAGCTTATTCGACAACTGTACATTGTATTTCTGCAGCAGCCTTACCTTCTCGGTTGTACAGTCCATTTTTATGTGAGTGTTCCTTCTCGATTTACTCCCAAAACTATTATTTATTAACCGTGAAGTGGGCAGCCTACTGTATGCGTTCAACCTTTTCTTAAGTTCCAAGAACTAACGATTGAGTTCGGCTTCTCTCCTTGAAGTAATGAGTTTTTCCTCCTGTTCAGCAAATGTATCCATAATCCTTTTGACTAACGACATTTTGTGGTGTTTAGTCGGCAGGATCTCTGTAGGAGTAAACTGTATGACCAGCTTATCTTATAAAGGTTGGGTCTATACGAAGTGGGACATCCTCGACAGAAAGAAGAATTTTTAATAGAAGATAGTTTATTAGCGAATATAATAGGTAAAACTATTGGTCAAAGATTGTTAAGGCAACTACGTAGCAGTGATTTTCCCGGTCTAAAAGAGATTCTCATGGTTTCGAGAGAAGACAATTTCTAGTTGTGGGTGGGAGCAGGCTCTTTGATCAAAGTAGTCTTTCTAATTAAGAATTTCTTCTTAGCTTAGGATCTGATGGAATCTCGGTAGGTCTGTTTTGTTTAGCGAAGTTAGGAGTAGTTGCTAATGGGGGCAGTATAGTTTTAGATAAGAGTCTGCTTCAGCTTTTACTTGCTGATGATTTAGGGCAACTGTTTGGGTTTACTTCGGCTCCTACTGCCGATGTTCAGATTGTCTGGCTTTAGTTTACTGTCGAGATATTTAAGGGTTTAGTCACTTAGCTAATGTTTTCTCGTGTAGAGATTATGCAAGTTTTAGACAAGGTGACTTTCAGTTGAAGACTGCTTGTAAATGGAGCAGAAACTATGGGATGGAGCATCCTATTCGAATCCTTTCTGTAGGTTGATGATAACTTATGTTTATGAATTCTTTCTATCCTCCAACAATTGGTCGTTTATGAAATGGGTAACAAATACATCCCTACTTGATAAGTATCCCTACCAAATATCAATCGGATCTTCCGGCTACTATTCGAACTCTGCATCTAGGTGATAAGTAAATCTCTTTTCTATTGTGTCTCTATGCGTGTAATAGACAGCATTATGCAGTAAATTCACGTATTCTAGCTGCTCCACAGTATCCAGATAGTCGACTTGTTCGGGATCACTCAACTGATTTCCTTCTAAATCAAGTGCTCTCAGAGTTTGATTGTAGCTCAACTGCGACAGATCTTCAATCCTATTGTAGGACACAAACAGATCCTACAGCACAGAGAACCCAGATATTCCTGCCAAATCCACCAAACCACAACCAATCACAGTCAGCGAACGAATTTTCCAACCTGTACCCAAACATCTAAGGCTCTACATTCTACAGAAGTAAAGCTGCAGCTATTTAAGGTTGGTTAGATCGCTGGCGGACAGGCTTCGATTGATATTTGGATATTTTTGAGTGGTCCAGCCATTATTTTTATGCTGTTAACTAGAATTTTTATCTGTCTCATTACTGTAAAGTGCATTTAAAAGATCCTGAGAGTGGAGATTAGGTAGGTCATTGGACTGTCTGTAGTACACTGCTCTGTAATTGATTGGTTATAGGCTGCTTGTAAAAACAGTTTTAGAAAATTTCTTCATTGGACTATTATCTCCCTTCGATGGCTGTCTCGCCTTAACTGGCCTCCTTAATCCAGCGGAATTCGTTGTTAACAAACTGGTTTGAGTACTCGTAAAGTCGGTAAATTGCGTAGAGAATGATGCCGGTTGGATACTCAATTCACAGTACTTATCGATCAGTGCCTGAAGTTCCTTAGGATGGATGCTGCTAGAGAGTTCTGACATGAGACTACGGGTGATACACGCCATAGAATATATGCGTTTGATTATTGAATATATAAAATCGTTCGATGGATAACTACGAAAAGCAACTGTAGTCGCAGATGAAATAGCAATAGAAGAAAGAGTACACAGTTAGTGAAATGTAGACAGCAAGAGGAGATTAAGAAGACCATGCTCTCTCAGATATTGACTCCGGAAGCAAAAGACCGATGTAATAACATGCCGCCATTCAGTGAACAAAATAAAACTGGTGAAGCCTGACAAAGTGTCCATGATCGAGAACTCCCTCATTCAAGTTTGAGTGTGCAATTATTCAGGGGGCTCAAATGGGTCGACTCCAGAGCAAAGTCACCGAGGCTCAACTTATTGAAATGCTAGAACGGGACAGTTAGAGGAAGGTCTAACAGAAAATCACGGTAACACTCTATTATTAGTCAGTTCAAACGAAGAGGACTGGACGACGACTGGTGAAGCTTTTAGATAGTGTGTTAATTAACTTTGTTAATATGAAGTCGAATGTCCCAGCACCCCTCGAACTACTCAAACAGTGTATCGGGCAGACTGTTTGGGTTGTGCTCAAAGGCAACAAATAGTTCACCGGGACGTTTAGAGGTTTTGATGAGTATTTCAATTCAATGCTGGAGAACGTGACGGAGATAACCCGCACCCCCACCGAAACTAAAAGATAACAGATAGAGGAAGTGCTACTGAATGGCCACGACATTGTATTTGTAATGGTTAGTTAATGTAGATAGTGCCAGGGCGTACTGATGAACCCCCCAAAAAGTGACCCTGCTGACTGTTTATTCGAGAATCTTAATTATTACCTTTCGTATTAATTTCCCACTACAGAATGATTCGTAAACTGATAGTTCTGCAGTTGTGCGTCAATTTTTCCCCTTAAGGTACTAATCTACGCAGTTAATAAATATCCCTTAGGGAAGCACAATCCGATACATATATTTTAACACCATGAAATTAAACTAACTTGAGGAGGAAGAGCTATCCTACAACCAACTTGCCCATGCCTATGCCAACGGATGCTTCACCTACAAATCCAACAAAATCATGAAGAAGTTTGCAGAACCGGCTACCGTCCACAAATACCCTGAGCATCTGCTGTTAAGTGTCTGTAAGTTCTTTCATCTCAACCAATTTGAACTAATATTCTTCAGCCAGATACTCACCGAAGAGGAACCTTGCCACGATTCATAACCTGACATATTCTTCCGTGCGTCCCGCAGGCTAGACTCGGTCGAGATGCATGAGCGTGGACTTTACCTCTATCTGCTGGTTATTGGCTACGGGGTGAAGTATTACCTCAACTAGAGTGTAGGGGTGTACGAGCAGGAGATAAAGAAGAAGGTGCCAGAGTTTACCAACGTATTCCAAGCGTGGGCGAAGAAATATTCGACAACTGTGCTGCGCATAAACCCCAAAAAACTGAATACTTTCTACGTGGATCTGATGAAGTCAGAGGATAAAGACGATGCCAATTTCAAGAACTACAATTAGATTGTGGAGGACCTGGGACATATTGGACCGGCATAATTTAGTGATGACTAGAATATGGACATGGTGGTGGATCTCAATAGGAACTCAGAGCACAATAGGGATATCAGTCATGACCATCTGGAGGAACCTCATAGGTAGTGACTAATACATACCCTAAAATATTAGCGCCATTAATATCAGCTCTTGGCCGCCAGCTGCAGTCCGCCTAGTTCAACACATTTATCGGTTATGATGGATAGTTCCTACTTGAGTTGCATATTCTCTTCATTAAGTTTTGACAGCTTCTCCTAGTACTCTCCTTCAATCTGCTGGAGTCTCTGCCGGTAAACCATCCCTTCCAGATGCTTACTAGACTGTATGACTGATGAGTTTTTCTTTTAATAGTTGGTTGTATTGGACTGTTTGGAGCTGGAGAGGTACTGACCAGGGAGTGTTCTAGTGGTGAGTTGCTCACGAAATAGAGACCCTGACGATTGTATCCCTGGTATGCGGTTATCACTCTTAGGTAGAGCTAGTAGGATCTTACCACACTTCATAATTTATTTGAGTTAGTCATACACCTTCTAATACTTATCTGCATTCTTTTCTAAAGTTCTCAGATATTACTGATAGGTCTTAACAATAAACTACTTCATGTGCGCTAGAGACCCTTTCTATTGTTTCAGTCCCTTTTCTTTCAGCTACTTGACCTATTCATTCTTAAGAGTTACTTAAAGCTATAACTAGTGGATTATCCGCTACTTTTCACCTAGTAGCTACTTCAGCTGGTACACCTCCCCTGCATTCTGGGCTCTACCTTGCTAGTAGTTGTTGATACGACTGCTACTTCTATTGATATTCCTCATCTAGTGGATTTGCTTCTGCTGTTCGAATAGCTCATCATTTAGTCTTTCTATCTCAGACTCCCTCTAACTTATAACCTAGCAGCATCTCATCCAGTCTTTACGTGTTTTATCCAATGCTTCCTTAAGTTTCTCTAATGATTGCTCCAAATTCTTATTATTCGCTGCTAAAAACTCCATTGCACTCTGGGTACCCCCTCCTCCCCTCTCTGCCAGCGAATCAACTACAAAACTGATAAGTTCGTTAACGCTGGAAATTTGAGTGATATGGTCTAGTGAAGTAGAGGTGAATCCAACCTCCCTCAAAAGTTTCATAGCGGCAGATTTGAGCCTGAATAGCTTACTTATAGACTGTGACACATCCAGAGCGTTAGTTTAGTTGTGAATCGTGTCTGGTAAGGTTTAGTATGTGTTTGCTGCCCGAGTGCTACAATTTTTTAGGAAGTCGTACTTACCCTTAGGATCAGCCTTATGTATTTTGTAGTGACCGAAGTCCCTTAGCATCCCAGCTATTGCAAGTGAATTCGAATGCAAGAGATTAGTTTAGTGGCACACAGGTTCTTCCACCTGGGAATCTGCAGCAGAGTCTGGCATCTTAACTTGGTACTCTATAGAGGATATCAAATCCTACTCCTAATGGTTACGCTTCTCCTTTCTATATAGGCCTCTATCGGTAAAAGGTGACATTAGTTGGTTCGCCGGAGTAGATAACCTTCTGATTCTTTAAAGTGGCTGTTTGTGGGTAGGGTTCTTTTTGGTGAAGCCTGTTGATTTACACTGAGAGGCCATTCTAATTAACTGTAGTAAATAAATAAAAGACCGATGCTAATAAACATTCAGCTCACCATCATTATTATATTACCATGAATTCAAATACGAGTAGTAGGGCGTATACTCTCCTTTGTGATAGGAAGGCACTTTCAGGTTAAGAGTCTATGAAAACTCTCGTTCGATATGCTAACGAAAACGATCATAAACAACGCACTAGAGCTCGGATAATATCTAAGGGACGGCTAGCTCTCGTTTCAGTTGTTTACATCCCTGTAATACTTTTGGTGGGCAACTATTTTGCTAATGGTGGCTGGCAAGAATTGCATCTGCGCAGCCAGTTCAGAATGCTCGATTTGATGAAGTCACCAGCAATCGAAGAGTACGCTCCTGAGATTTACCGTCGAAAATACGAGACAGCCCAGGTGAAGTCGGGAGAGTACCTAAAGGAGAGACACCTGAGACTTTGGAGTTGATGCATAGTGCTATCCAATAGAAGAATAATATCATTATTAGTAGAGTGTATTTTCCATATGGCTCGCCTAGGAATTAACTTAACTCGGTTCCAGCGTAACGAAAAGCTGGTAGCTATCTACACTCCCCGCACTGCCTACAAGTCAATATTAGAGAATGATGAGCAGCTACTATCAGATATCACTCTTAACTTCGATCGATACACTATCAGCACTCTTAAAAGTTAGTTCTAGTCGAAGAGCTGGTCACTCAACCTTTCAGAGTTTATTAGCACAGTTACGAGAAGCCTCCAGAACTGGCAGTTGGACCTTCCCAATAGGATGTACAGGATGGTGCGATGCCTCACCAATCTGTTCTAGGAGATCGATATCAATGGTAATGGGATGCTCTAATGGGAAGAGTTCACCAACTACATAATTGAAAAAGCAACTATCATTAAAAACCTTCGCAGTAAGAACGAATAAGTTAAAACTTATACGAAGACATCCTTCAAATGTGCGGTTAAGTTGGAGACACCCATCCCCAAAGTAGTGTACATACCCGATTTAAACAAGCTGGCACTGTTTTAGGAGGGAGAGCATGTCATCCAGTTTGTTGATGCAGATACGGGGCAGTTTGGAAGACCACTATCAATTATGCCGAAGCAACTGGTAGTTAATATGTCTACTATCAAAAAGTAGAAGGATGGTAAGGTGGAGATTAAAAGGAAATAACTAATTGTTCCCACTGGCATCCGTATTCTGGATATGTTGTACATTGCAGAATAGAAGTATAAGCTGTTGGTGACCTCCACAAGTGACGGGTATGTGCGTGGTTGGAAGAATTCTACTTCAGGGTTTATTCTAGCTACCCAACCAGACAACTAGGAAGAGTTTGTAGAGCACCACTTCTCCCAAGAGGTATACTGTTTGGCATGGGATAACATTAGTGAAGTGTTGTTCTGTGGGCAGAAAGATGGTGCTATCAGCATATGGAACCTCAAAACAGACATCTAGAAGTCCCTCACAGATAACTCTAAATCAGAGTAATAAACACATACTCTAATGGTTATGGATATGATTACAGTACCCAAAATGCACTTCATGGCATCCGGTGGTATGGATGGAAAGGTCATTCTCTGGGATACTATAAACCACAAACTGAAATGGGTTTACAGCTAACATACCCGAGGAGTACTGAGTTTGGCGTACAACTAATAGCTTATTCTGTTATTTTCTGCCGGGTTCGACCATAAGATATGTATCTGGAACCCCTACATCTCAACCATTATCCATCGGATATAATCCCATAACTCTCCCATCCTCTCCCTCAGATCTGTGGAGAGTACCTACCAACTTATATCGTTGGATTCCGATGGGGTGGTTAAAGTACATGATATCAGAAGGTTCAACTTTCTGTCATCTTTTACTGTGGATAACCTGGATGAAGGGTAGAAATCAACTCCACTTAACTTCTGTGTACTCAATAAACCTATTAAGCTATGCTTCGTAGGTAAGAAGGTTATTATGTTCGAATATGACCGCAATTACAATCCTCTTTGTGCTGATGACCTACCAGCTGTCACCTGCCAGTATCATAAGCATCGCGTAAGGTTTTATACGCCCATTGGTAATAAAATCAAAATATGGAGTGCTTTGACAGGTGAACTCGATCATATGTTTGCTGAGGTAACAGACTCTTAAATCACTGCTTTTAGTTTAGATCATAAACAGAAGTGCATGATTGTTGGTGATTTGACTGGAAAGGTAATACTATTTAATGCTAATAATGGAGCCAAATTGCAGATGCTGCCAGGGCATGCTGGTGAGGTAACCCATATTCTGGCGACTGTATCGGGAGAGTGTAACCAGTTCTTTACTATTGGAGTGGATAATGCTATCAACATTATCAAATAGAAACCTGAAGGATACTAATTAATAAGGACTCTGAATATACGGAAGGACACTACCATCAGCTGTGCAATCTATTGTGCTCAGAACAAACATATAATAGTGGGGACTTCCATGGGTCTGGTAGGATTCTACTAAAGCTAAACAGGCAAATTAATCGGTAATGTGAATGACCCTGCACTTGACCCCATAACATCAGTAAGCTTAATGGATATGGATGCTATTGTGGCTACCAGCGTGACAGGTATGATCAATGTGGTTACCATGCCACCTCGTATGAGCAAATACTAGAAGATACTGTCAGTTACTCACCTCGACCCATAAAAGAACAATACACCCCAGAATCAAATGCTGACAGCGAATAACAATACCAACCAACTAGGAATCATAACTTCGGTTTACAGCAACAGTCTCAGAAGGTTGTTCGTAGTAGATGATAAATCCTACCTTACCTGCTACAATTTTGAGTCGCTCCATTCCAATATACTTACAGCTTCCAATTTTTAGTTGCCAAAATGTAAGGAGGTGGGTGCTCGTCGTAATGCTCATAAACTCAACAAATACAACAATTTCAAGTTGGAGAGGATGTGGACTTTTAAAACACATTCTTAGCATATTCGTTCATTACAGTACATGGAGGAGGAGCAGTTTATTACTACTACTGCTCATGATAGAAAGATACGTATTTGGTCGGCTTTCACAGGATAGCAGATAGAGAGTCTGCAGCAGGGCAACTAAAAAAGGCAACATAAACCAGTAGCCTATATTAAACCCCATAAGCGCTAAATCTTTCTATCCAACTACTCCAAAAACCCCATAAGTTCCCTCACCAAATAAATACGGCCCGAATTCAATCCTTTCTGCTTAGACGAGCTCACCTACATTCCCTAATTGAGTTAGAAACAGGGGAAGGAAGAATGGAAGTTAAAGGTCAATTTCATCAATAGGTATACATCACAATAGAAGGCATTCGAGGAAGTGTTTGCTGAACTACAGAGGAGCCAAACTAATTTGAAGGAGACAAACAACCCTACCAAATTGAAGGGACTAGTGTCACAGTATAAGGAGAGCAGAGTTATAAGTCCCAGCCAACACCAATCCTTCATAACTTTCATCCATGATGTAAGAGCCAAATAGAGTCACTCTCTATCCAAAACAATTAGTAACAGTATTCTGCATTGTGGTCCACTTAACACCATCTCTAAAGTACGATCTAAAGAGTAGATAAAGAAGCAACGTTAGCAACATAAGTAGTATATTGAAAATTTGCATCGACAGGAAATCCAATCGAAATTGTGCACTAGAACCGATGTGAAGATAGCCCTTAGTAAGGAATAGGCAGACGCTGCAGTCAAGCTGGGGAAGGCATTGCTGAAGCTGGATAAAGCTGACAGGAGGCCCCTGTAGCTTATCAATAGGATAGTGGTTAAAGACTAGAAACTACCCAAAATAGTATGATCATATACTTATACTACTCGTCTGACATGAATGTATTAGATTAGTGTGGAGTCAGGCCAACATCCCCTCTGAAACCACTTTGCTTTTCTTCTGGTATTGCACCTTCTTCTACTTTAGTTTTGCTTTCAAAGCGGTTGCTTATTAGCCGTCCACCTTCTATAAATATCGTTCACATTCGTCAAAAATATCCCGGTCGTAGGCGATCATCGCCAGCCGATACAGTGCTTTCTTATTCTCTGGGTTGAGTCTAAGCACGCTCTTCAAATTGTATGTAGCTTCATCTGCCTATTTGAGCTGATACTGGCATAATCCTAAGTTCATGTGACATTTCTATTGGAGATCTTTCATGCGGTCTTCCTGCTGCTTTGTTTATGGGAAAGTATAATCGAAATGTATGAGTGCTTTCTGGTACATGTACGCTGCCTTATCGTACTACTTCGTTGCATAGGCATTGTTACCCTGAGTTTTAAAGTAATCAGCATTGGCTAGTTTCTATTAGGTGGGGCGTTCGTATAGCTGCCTCTCCTACATTACCACCCAGCTACCTTACGCTTGTCATGTGTATGTGCATACTGTGCAGCTACCGGATTCATTTCAGATGTTGGTTTGTTATTTGGTGCTTCTATGGAAGCCATCTTCTCAAACTGTTTGTAATCGATGGAATATTTGTCCGTTCTCTTTACAGCAGGTGGCTACTCTACTGAAGGTTGGGTATTGGGGATGGTGATGGGGTGGTATTTGAAGAGAAGGTTGGCCATGTGGTGGGCATCCTGTGATAGTCTCATTAATTTAATCATTCAGTTGCGAGTTCTATGAAGAGTCCGAAGAATAGGGACCTCCTGAACCATCTAGTCCTCAAAATGCAGCTGAGCCCCTAAAACAAGGCTCGTACACTCTCGAGAGTGAAGGCTAGCAATGAAGGCTGCATCCGTAAGCAAGTACTTCTCTCGCCCGATGTCAAAGATTCTTCCTTCTAGCCGGAACCCACTAAACTTACTCGATGGCAAAGCTCTTTCATAAATATCTCTACTAAAGGTTGTCATACTTGCGCAAGTCCCACTGTCAAAAACTCACGGGTTACTTACTAACCAGACTACGCCACTACCAAACCAATCACTACCCAGACCAGCACCCAAGAGAATGCTACACGTAAACGCTGCAGTGACGATATCCTACAACGCATAACCCTCAACTAATGGTCATCCGACTAAATAGATAAACTCAAACAGGAGCTCACCAAAAGCTACTCTAAACTCAAATAGGTGCAGCGCATGCATCAACAGACAGAACAGAAGACTCTCAAGCTGGAGGCTGTGAAAAATCAGCTTTAGAATGAGATTCGACTCCTGAAATAACAGAGGAATAGAAAAGACGATATAATATTCTAGTTGGAAAGGAGAGTGGAGCAGTTGATAGCGGAAAATGAGTCTCTGCATGGAAAGATTAGTGAGTTGCAGATGGGAATAGTAGAAGAGAGGAGTAAAGCGATAACCAATTTGAAATAACAGTTACTCAGTATTTAAACCAAAGAACAGGATTCTGTGGAGAGTTAAGGGCCTCTAGCCTCCTTCCCACAGATACACAATAGGAACCAAAGGTTTGTGTCGATAATCACCAACCCTAACGACAGCAAACTCCAGAACCGAATAGAAGAACTACAGGGGTAGCTTAGATAAAGGCGCAAGGCCTATGAGTAGTAGTAGTAGAAGTTGAAATTTGAGCGCAACTATCTAGCCCAACAGTTGTAGCAGCTAGAGCTTCAGATGCAGGCACTCAAACAGGCGAACTCAGTAAACCCTAACGAATACCGGAAGTAGCGTTAAAGACAATAGATTTACCTACTGTACGCTCAGGCACTCTCTTTGTAAGCTCTTCTTAAACAACCCGTTTGAACCGTCCGCTATCTGTTGGTTTTTATATGCTTTTAACTCCAATTTTGACATTTACTTCGAATATTTAATTCATGAGCTACTACCCTCCTAAAAACCAAGGCTACACTCCCTCCGATATGACCCTCATTATTCACCCTAAACCTGGTTAAAATATTGGTGGGGTGTATGTTGGCAACCTTCCTGCCGCTCTCAACACTTAACTGTTAGCAGGTATTCACCCTATTACACTCAGCTAATGGAATCAAAGCTATTCTTACCTGTGCACTTGAGGCTAACCCAGAACCAGATCGTAACATCATTCCCTACCTGCACAAAATTCCAGCTTATGATTATCCTGATTTCAGTCTGGAAATATACTTCGATGAGGCAGCTGATTTTATTCATCAGTGTGCTCAATCTACCAATGTGCTGGTGCACTGTATGGCTGGGGTGTCTCGTTCGGTCAGTATGGTTGTGGCTTACATGATCAAATACTATAGAATGAAAATGAAGGATGCTCTTGCCTATATCAAGTAGCGTAGACCTATTGTAAATGGCCGTTTATTTAGAGCCAACCTAATGAGGGTTTTTTGAAACAGCTCAAGAATTACGATAAACTTTGGAGAGGCTATCACAAAGATGCCGATAAATAGAGGAAGAAACTTTAAAAATAGGAGAAAAAGCATAGAAGCAGTAGCCCACCAGTCT
Source organism: Hydropsyche betteni (assembly GCA_028571205.2). Taxonomy (NCBI): domain Eukaryota; kingdom Metazoa; phylum Arthropoda; class Insecta; order Trichoptera; family Hydropsychidae; genus Hydropsyche; species Hydropsyche betteni. The sequence goes on from JAOXNN020220696.1 coordinate 12,619, forward strand.
ATGTGGATCCACAGACTATGTATCCTGTCCAACCGACTCCTCCTAGCCCCAATATGGCCTACCCAGTTTCGTACAATGTACTCTACTTTATAACTTAAGGTTTCCGCACCTAACAGTAGACCTCTTAGCCCTCAACCGCCACAAATGAATATGCCTAGCTATTCTAATTTAGCTCTTCAGCAGACAGTTCAGCCCACTGCTCTAACCCCTGTATCCGCCCCCTTCGAATACCAAAACCAATATTTACCTCCCCCACAATCACCTGTGATGTCTATGAACGCAACTATCCCAGCGGGAAATTTCAGTGCCACTAAAAACGTTCAAGGAAGATAAAACCAGTATTATTCTACCAGTTCTCCTCAACAAAAATTGGCACAGTCGACTGTTAAAACACCTGCCCAAAATGCCCATATAAGTAGAACTGGGCAGAATGATCCTGCTATGCTTGCTTATCAACAGAGTTCAGCCAGCAAACAGAATGTTCCCGTTATGTCTCAGTCAAGTACACCAGTTATTCCACCGTCTATCGCTATTCCTCCACAATCCATGCAGCAACCGGGCTATGTTGATGTGAATAAACGCCCTACAAGCCAGATGCTCCAAACTGTTGGCCTTCAAAGTGCACAGAAAACTAACTAAAATATGAGACAACAGCAGTATCCTCCTCAGAATCCTATGATGCAAACCCAGACATCCCAAATTCATTCGAATCCCTCATCAACCAACATCCCACCACCGACCAGTAATTTCCCAACACACCCTTCTCATCTTTCCCAATCTCAGTTCACTCAAAGAGGCCAGCCTACTAGCAGCATAAATAACCATCACTCATCCCAGAGCGCCTCTCATCCAAGCAATAATTTGACTAATTTTAGCAAGGGGTCAATCACTCAAGCACCCACAAATCAAATGATGCCGAACATCACAATTGATAGATCTAGCAGTTCTATTCTCGAATCCCAACGTTCCATCCAGAGCAGTCGCCAGATGGAGACACCCCAACGTCAAGGCTATGGCCAGAATGTCAACACAACAGCACTCTACAATAGAGGCGGTTATCGATTCTATTCTTGAGAATCATACATTATTGATGTATTGTATTATGCTTCAGTTATAAAATGGAAAACTCTGCTGATAAAAACGACGAGAATCTTCTCTTCGGCTAGAAGACCTAAATCCCTATGACGGAAAGTCCAAACAGAAAACCACCTCTTCGTATGAAACTATAGAAATTGGAGGAGAAGAAGTTCGTTGTACTAGATAATAAGTAGTAACTCACCATATTGGTTGTCTCTTGGAATCTAATGGGAAGTGTTCCCAGCGACCAGAACATTCGAAGACTGTTCGCGAAGGACCGTCGATAAAATCAGATTATTGTGATTGGTAAGCGATTACTGTAAAATAGGAACTCAAGAATGCCAGCGACCCCTCTTCAACTCTTTCTTCTGCTAAGGGAAAGAGCTTTGGTAGGGGATACTAACCACCTATTTTAATACCACCCACAGGCTAATATCAAGCGAGGTACTCCAGGGACTTCATACAGTTGCTTTTGTTCGCAACGATTTGTATCCATATATTAGTAACGTTCGAACAGGCAAACTAAAAACTGGCTTTATGGGAATAATAGGCAACAAGGGAGCGATATGTAAGTATGCAATGAAGTAGAATTATCGTTTAGCGTTTGCAATCGGCATTTGAAATTCATAAACACTCACCTACAAGCATTTCAATAACAATCTTAACGACGCACTCATGATCTGATGACTGTAGTGGAAAGATTCGTTCATCCACAAACCTCAACACCTTCTGCCGAACCTATCTTCTTGTTTGGAGATTTTAACTACCGAATTGCAATAACTCTCTAATAATCCACTGCACTTAAAAAAGATAAATCTACGTTCGAAGATTACTTGTAGAAGGACCAGTTTACTATGCAGAGAGCGCTGTCCGATTTTCAGAGAGCGTTCAAATAGAAGAAGATAGAGTTTCCGCCAACCTACAAATTATCTACTACCGAGAATACTTACACTAACTCAAGGATACCTGGTTGGACTGACAGGATATTCCATCAGTGTGAGGAGGGTGTGGTTGAGCAGATTTCATACATAGGGGATTTCGACGTGATGGGCAGCGACCATCGCCCAGTGATAGGTGCTTTTGTCACCTACTTCACGAGAAAATCGGCTTCAAGAGAAGTTTAGGTACGGGGTTCTTCTCGTTGCACTCTAATATGAACTGATTCAGTATCAATTTTATGTTTATTCAAATAACTGATGTATTGAGATTAATCAGTTTTTATCATTTTGTCATTCCTCCAAACAAATGCTAAAATGATAATATTCTAAAAGTGTTTTAAGGTTAAATGCTTCCAACTGTTTATTATTTAACTTACCTTACGCCGCCAAAACAGTTCGAAACACAGAAAGACCGCTCCAACATCCTTTCCATCAAGGGCAATATCGGCAGCGGCAAAAGCACATTCCTTCGAGTCCTTGC
>JAOXNN020220738.1:0-15102 GCA_028571205.2 Hydropsyche betteni
TTTTATCGTTTTCCGTTTCTTAACAAAACCGCAGCCGATGTTATTAACATCGGGCCTATATACTAGTATTATATAATACTACATAGTCACATAACGTGAAAAATATAAAAAGAAAACAAAAAAGACTTCAATTGTGAAACAACGTGTTTTAACGGAAGAAGTTAAGTGGAAACCCATTAACCCAAAGGTCAAACCTTAATTTGGTTACGCTCGTAAAAATGCCGTTATTCTTTGTATACCGATGATTTATCGTTTCGAAAAGAATATTGAATAGTGAAGACTCTTAAAATTGGAAAAATACCGGAAAATGTCTTCAAATTAAAATGATAGAGAAGACTCGTTTATGACATCTCAAAATAAAACATTATGTTATAGTTTAAAATTTACTGTTATTTTTTTAATTTAACAATTTAATACTTGTAAAATTCTGATAAGACGGTCGTTAAATTAACGTTGTAATATATTATTATTATATATCATCTGGAATTTTCAATAATTCCTGAATAGCATTATTATATATAATATAAATAAAACGAAATACAATCTGACAAACTCTCCTAAATACAAATATCAGAAATTTTGTATATTGATACAATATTCGAGTAAATATCATGAAGCTTTATTCATTTCATCTGTGCTGCCAATCGGGTCGGACATAGATCGGTTTTGCGAAAATTTCGACAAATACAGAATTTTTTTAACTTAAAAGTTTATATAAATTGAAGCACTCGTGATCGATCGAAATCCTTCAAAAACGACCTTTTGTGATTTTTGTACCTTCAAATTTATTTATCTTTATGACAGCTGAAATTGAGAATCGAACGATTTCACGTCGATGTTATCTAGAATGTAGTAATTCGATGCGAATCGAATAAGATTTCAACTGACGTCTGTATTCTAGTGTGTTCCACATTTTGATAAATACATCTTTCACACGATGAGCCAATGTTTGACGTATCAATTATTCGAATGAACGTACACGTATAATGAATACGAAAACCTTCGAGGAAACTGAATACGATCAAATCCAAAATATAATCACTTGAATGGAAATATAATCTCGGTATATATACATGTGTATATATGCACGCATGTGCCCATTGAACTGACACTTTTTCATTTAATGGAATATTATATTCATATGTGGAAATAAAGGTATAATATATGAGATGTATTGAAGATAAAACGCATTCGTTTTCGAAATATCGCGATTGGGTATCATATTTATTATACTCATGAAATTCGTTTTATATTTATGTAAAAACAATTTATTAATTTGAAACAAATTTGAATTAAATAGTAAAGAAAAACCGGGATAAACTCAAAATCATTTTATATAACTTAGAACACTAAAAACAAAAACAAAAAAAATCAACGGTACAATTTTCAATGAATACATGTACTTATTTTTAACTTTTTTTCCAATGTAGTTAATTCTATTATATTATGTTATGATTTTTTTTATGTTATGCTGAATATTTCTTATCTAATATTTTTCCAAATATATAAAAATAGAGAAAATTTCGAATCTTAAGCAACCAATCGATGATTTATTTAGATTCCATTGTATAATATTATATATATAATGTATATGAGATCGTCTTAATGAGTTTTGGGAAACGGTCCCCGAATTCGTTATGTGGGCGGATTTGTTCAGCAATGCTTTTACGACTTTTGGCGCCATAGAGTATTTGTTGTCTTTATTTGCTATGGGGAAAATTATCCACCTCCAGGATTACAGTATTATAGCCATTATTGTTTCTGAGGTGAGCGAGTTTTTCCAGGAATGCTGTGAAAAGTGCGTGGCCCTCATATTATCCACCCACATATTGAAAATCATTACTCGAACCCAGTAAATGATATATCATATAAATTAATGTGAGTACGTGTTACTTTAATGTGTCGAAATAGGCGTGTATTTTTAGCAATTTGTCTTTGATTCGTTCTTATTTGAAACCATCAAATTTTCGTATAGAGTTTGATTTTATCACTATTTAAATTCGGATAACATACTTGAACACTCGGAAAGTTGAAATGAATACGAAAAATAATAGATTGCAACAAAATAATGAATGCTCATGAAATAATGAATTCGTAGAAGAAAACTAATTAAAAGGTGATTTGCTTCAATTTATTTAAGTGCTAATAATAACAATTTTTCAATCAAACCTAAGTGCGAAACATTTCATTGCATTTATCATCAATTCAATATTTATTTTGAGAAAACTTTTCAACGGCAAACATAGAATTATCATTTTGTGCGTCCAATTGATAATGCTTCCTCGGAAACTTCTGAACCCCACCATAGAATCCATTCATCTTAGACAAGACCATCATTTTCCTCTGATTATCCCTGATAGTAAGAAGAGTCTTATCGGTATTGTCGCCGGCCTGTTTAACGTCCACGACCACATTGTTCCTCATTTTGAACGACACGTACATCTTTATAGTGAAGTGGTAAACTATTTCCACAACGCTCAGCAACGACCCACCCAAGCACAGCCCGAAAATTCCACCGAACGAAGCTGAAAATAGATAATCTTCATTAATACTCATCGGATAACTGCGGTTTATCAACAGGGAGTTCCACTCTATCAGACATTGGAGGCGTCAATTTAATATTAGATTATTGTTTATCGCAGTTGCGGAATTAATAAACTGATTGCCGCCGACTGAAAGGTCGTCCAGAATATAATTCGTGGTTGATTAATTACCGAACAATCCGTCCCACGTAATTAAACTGCTTTGTTTGTACTTCATACAACTGAACTCGGCAAAGTATACGTGCATCACCATCACTTCGCTCGCTCTGAACTCTTCCCTGAAATTGTGGGAAATGTTAAAGCTATGCGCCATGTGTGTGTAAATATAATATTAAGTTCCACGTGTGGAATATTTGAGTTGAGACTACAAAGCGTGGTTGCATATGAAATATTATATATAATAAAATACTCGAAACGGGATACGTTTTTTTGGCATTTTCGAATGATGTATCGTTTGAAGTAATTATTTGAGAATTTGAATCAAATGAGTTTTTTTTTTCTTTTGAATATATTTTTTAGTGATTTCAAAGGTTTTTGTGTCAATTTTTCAATTGGTTTTTGAACAGCTCGTGTAGTTTAAAAATATTATATTATCTACCTGAATTTTTTCATGCACGTACATTTTTTTTAATACAAATATTTATATATAACTAAAATAATTTATTTTAAAGTAGAAGACATTTTATACTTTTATGACACTTCAATTATTTTTTATGCTATAACACAAAAAATAAAAAAAATATTATATTCTATATCGAGTATATTATAAAAATATCGAGTATATCGCGACCTAAGATGACATATTGCGAGTTAAATAAATTAATATAACACTAAATATTCTTACGTGGAATCGATCATGTGCCCGACATCCATTGTATAAGAATACCAGTTGACATCACACGTGGGAAAACATTGGCATTTCAAACCTTTCTGAACTGTGTTTCCTAATGTTTTCACATCCTCCGAGTGCAAAGTGTAAAATGATCCTAAAAATCAAGATCGGAAAAATATACAAAATCGGAGCGAGCGGAAAATTTCGCGATAATACAATAAATATCTATGATTTATCTCACGGCCGAAATGGTTTATTTTGAGCAAAGTATTTTTAAAACTTCATGGAAAACGCACAATGGAAAGTGCTCCGTCAGACAGTTTTGAATGTTCTTTGCAAAATGTCGAATTCGAATTTAATGAAAGCTTTAAAAAGTTTACGAGTAATTTGCACTTACTGTGATTCGTTGATATGCACCTCATGTCTGCGTATTCACAAAACCTAATATTCGGCTTATCTGAAATTAAACGATATTTTTATGCCGTCATAAAGAATATGATGAATAAAATTACGCAAATTTATTTCATATTACTGACACGTATAGTTTTTTACGTTGTAATAAAACGGTATGCATCCACATGTATCGACTATAGCGTTCATGCGACATTCGATTATGCAATTTTCGTATCCATAAACTCCAATGGATAAATAAGCCTTCAAAATAAACATTGTCAGTTATTTATGGTTAAAAGAAAACTGGGGAGAAAATAAAGCTAATGATTTAGTAATTTTTGCAAAATCCAAGATAAACTCTGATTATATAATATTTTTTCAATAAAATTTGTATAGAAATAAGCTCTGATTGTTTTGCCATTATAAAATTTTTATAATGATGTTTTTTAATAAAACAAAAAAAACTGTAAAGTTATTGAATTAAGTAGAAATTAATCTAGTTTGATTTGATTAGTTTTAGGCTTCCATTTTTTTATTTTTTCATTTTAAAAAATAACCGATTACTATTCTACAATAATTTTTCCAAAAGGAAATTACGTTATTTCCTTTATTTTTTCCCTCATTATTTTTGACACAAGATAAAAAAAACTCGCATATTATTTGAAAATTTCAATGATGAGCGTTTTTCTAGTCGGGGTACCAATTTTCGTGGAATTTTCTACGATTCCCTCTAGCTTCGCCAACGAACACACATACCTCATCTTCAAAGATACAATTCCTTTTCGACCGATGCAAAGACTTGACATCATTAGTGGTATCAACAAGGGACGGATCCACCGGTATCTGAACGAGCTCACCCTTCTCCACCAGCATAGACAAAATCCGCATTTCCGCGAAATCGCGCGTTTCATGAACGTGAACCTGAAAAAGGGACGTTCTGCGTTAACTTTTGGCCCACACCATGCGAAAAAATGAGCGATTTATGATCCTGACCAAAACGGAGGGCACAATCCTGGTCGCCGACAAGTATTCCTTCTCTTCAACGTCTAAAACTACACTCAGACCCGTGTGAATCCCAGCTCCGGCCACGTTCAGAATGCTTTCTTTGTACCCGGTCTCCTTGAATTCGTCGAGAAAGCCTTTGTTGGAATATTCGATGCTGAAACATATTGGAATCGCACGTAAGACATTCCATATGCGGCACAATGTTTGAAAATATTAATATGTATGGGAATGTTTTCGATTGTACTCGTCGAATATCTCCTTTGTGTGGTGGTAGTTGAATGAGCAGCAGAAGCCTTCGTCGGTTTTTATTGTTTTGAATAAATCCATACATTTGACTATCGTGCCCATCCAGGTGCAGCGTTTTAGTAGTTTGTCGCAAGGTTGCATTACCTATTGATTAGTTAAAAAATCTCTACATAATAATATAATGGTCGATTCCCGATTGTTTACTAAGGTAAGATTCATAGCAAACCGTTACTGTGATAACACTCGTTATCATAAAAATATATCGTTAGCATTTCGGACTCTATTTATTTATAAAAATAATTTTAATCCAATTTAAATTTTATGATTTATGAAAAACGAAAACTGCAGACCAGTTAATTAATATAAATATAATATAATACCTCCAACATTAACTTTTCCGTTGTATATTTATTATTTTTTAATATAGTAAATATTTCTGTAAAATTATTATCAAGTTTTTGATATACGATTAAATTAGCGAGGGATTTGAAAAAAATCATAGCAGTTTCTTCATCAATGTTGTTCGACAATCTAAAAGTTAAATGCAAATATTTTATCGTACTGAAAAAAATAAATATTTTTCAATTTATTAAGCAATCTTTACAGCAAATTTTTAACATTTTCAATCTTCGGCCTATGCACTTTATTCACATTACAAATCGTTACGGCTGGAAATGGAACGTGCCATACTGGATAGTTAATAGTTTCCACCTAAAACGAATATTTATATGAATAATAAATATATTTTTTATGTACATCCAATCAAAATATGCTTACAGCAGTTATAGTAGGATTTGTGCTGAACCTGACCCATACTAAATACATTAAAATACAACAAAAAACCGTTCCCGCAATTACGAAAGAAGCCCACAATAATGATTGAAACCAATGTGCTCCAGTTTCAGTTACATACCGCAAACCATGAAGGCTAGTTTTATCGCAAAACTCTCGTGTGTGTTTTGCGATAAATTTTGCCTTTAAATCAAATAAAATTTTTAGTAAAAAAATGTCCACATGTTTCATATTTATAAAAAAAGTAAGACTTACCAGAGTTTTTTTGAAATTTTTAGGGGCATTTTTAGATTTTTCAAAGCTAGACCCGATCATGTTTCTGGTTTCATATGTCAATACCAAATAATGTAACGATCGAAATTTATATTAAAATGACAGTTGATTTTTTATATTTATAATAGCGTTTTCATGTAAGTCGTATTCATGATGAGTTCTCGAAATAAACTAGGCAAAATTTTTATTAAAACGTGATATGATGTATGCAAAAGCAATCAAACTAAGTACTAGGTGAAAACTTTCCAACAATGATATGGTTCCCCACTATTAAAAAAGTTCTCAAAACAAATTCGAACTCTCGTTCATTAACTTGAAAGCTTTTCGTCCATGAATAATTACGTAAAAATCTACTATAATACTTTGTACTTACAAAATCAAAACAATCAATATAAATATGTTTATTTATTCAGTGAATTTAATGATGATTATCCTTTTGTTAAAAGAAATTACTAATGGGTTGAGTAAATCAGTAAATCGTATATATAAAATATTCTATTGTAAGAAGTGGATATTTCTATAGTTGAAATAAAATATATGATATAATAAAGTATAAAAAAAACAAATGCTTTTCACACATATATTATAAGCTTCATATTATATAAATAATAAATTACATATTTTTTTAAGTGCTTACTAAAAACACACAATTTGAAGAATAATATTTCAATGTAAATTAGAATTTATCACACTACTATTGGAAAAGTGCTGTTGTGTTATTTGAAAAGTGCAAAATATTGAAGGTCATTTTTTTATTTTTTTTATTCAAAATCTCATCTACGAAAATTGAGAATATTACTCTATAAATTCGCACATAAACCATTCGTCAAGTGTCATCACTTTCGATTTTTTTTCAGGTTTTTGTAATAGTTTTTTAAAATAATAGAAGAAAAAGAATGCAAAAATTTCGATAAAGCTGAGAATTGAACCTCCAATAAAAAGACTCATGAGACCGCCATAAAATCCTATATCAATAAAAAAATATTAGATTGAAAAATATGAAAAAGCGGTTCTTATACATATTATAGTAAATTCACACACCAAAAGACTCATTCCAGTGCATAAAAACATCAAGACTTAATCTATTGCATGTCATTCGGCTATAAAAAACAGATAAAGATGTTACATTCCTTCCTCTAAATTCTTCTGAACTGAAATTAGAAAATAAAATTTGATGAACAACCGAAAAATATTTTCATTTATGCCCATTTATAGAACATACTTGAGAACTTCAGCATAGATAGAATGATTAAGTTTTCCTGGTTTTCTATTTAAGTCATAAAATCTATCTGTACATTCCGGCACACATTTACATTTCATACCTTTTGAAAATGAAGTAGACTGACTGAAGAATATTCCTGAAAAATTAATAAATAATGTAATTATTAAAATTCATAAAATATTTCAACAACATAGATATTTATGTAACCTTTGAATCTATTTAAACATTTATTATCAGAAAAAATACATTTTCGACGATGATCTGAAAAGTTTAAATGAAAAATTAAGCAAAAAAAAATTAAATACAATAAACGAAACAATTTTATTACCTAATCCAATTGCAGGATAAAAGAAAGGAATACATCCACAGTATTTGAACATGAGTAGAGATCTGCATTTCGATAAGCAACTATTGTAGCTATAAAAACTATTGGTTGTACCTGCGCCATCGTTTAATTGGCACTTTCTAATTTCTTCAGGTAAATAACCAACATCTTTAGTACTTTCAACTAGCCAAGGTTTCAATTCTATAACCATCGATTTCAAAGGTTGCAAAGTAGTCATTTTAACAGATGATTCTGGAAAATCGGTGGCATCATTTATAAGCACCTAAAATAAAAAAAATAAAACACAATGGTATTTTATTAATTTAAATTTTTTGACTATAATAAAGTGACTTTACAATTCCGCCGTAATACGGTCTGACAGGAGACATATAATCATCCATTTCAAAATCTACAATAACTGTCATACCACCAAATCTGAAATAAAAAAATAAAACAAAATTAAATGTAATGATAATTTTAAGTAATGGAGTAATGGATAAATTACGTTTGATATCCTGTTAAATAAATTGGTTCATCTGGTTCATGAAAATCCAACTCATTCCTTAAAAGTAAACCAATTGAATAATTTATATGGACCAAAAAATCGTTAAATTAGTTCATTTAAATTACGTGTCTCCAAAACTTTCGGGCCCTCTATAGTTGAACCCACAGCAATATCCCTCATTTGTTTTAATCAAAGAAAAATAATCTGTACAATTCACAGTTACGGATTGCAAAATGCAACGTACTAAAAGTCGAGAACAATCTTGTTGAAGCTAAAGAGAAAATTTGTATATGAAAAATCGTATTTAATTTTAGTTATAATTTTCAGCAATTATATGCAACAACTGCTTTCATGAGATTATCAGCTCCATAATCGTGTGCTTTCAGTATATCAAATATTTCACGATGATCTGCTATTTCTCTTGAAACGTAATCGAATGATGAAAATGTAATCAATGAATTTAATGATTCACCAAATAATTCAGTTTCTTCTTCCTCTATTTCATGAATCAAACTATTATATAATAATTTTATTAAAAATAGTAGAAATATAATTTCAATAAATAGTACTCAATAAAATTTGACTCACAGAAGTTTTTTTATTACTTGAAAATTTTTCCTAGATACTTTATTCACATTGCAAATAGAAATGCAAGGAAACGGTATTTGACTCACATGATGAGAGCTTGATGCTATCTATATTAAAATAAATCATTTTTAATAAAATGAATTAAGAAATAACTAATTATAAAAAAAATCTTACAGATGTTATAGTATTCATATTAATAAATGTGTTTCTAATCGAAAGCGATAACAATACACACATTACACAACTTATAAATACTACTAAACTCCATCCCATACGGTGCGACTTAGGAGTGCGACGTCTGTTTTTATCACAAATATAATTCATTCCATTGATAGTGCATTCAAAAAAATATTGTCGTGCAGCTTCAAAATCAAACTTCATTTTAATAACTGTACTCTTTGATGTTATAGCGAGTAATGATGAAAATGTGATTTTTTTCATCGACTTAATAGCTAATCATTTGAGTAGCGTATTTTTAGATAAAATATGCTCATTGTGTGATTATTTTTCAATTTCAATATGGCAACACAAAAACTAATGTGAGTACAATATATGCGTGTAAATGATATGTTCTTTAAATCTTGATTTATTTAATGTAAACCAATTGACGTGCAGAAGAAAATCATGTCATAAAATATAGATTGATTTTAAAATCAATTCAGGTATTCAATATTACTAGATTTTTTTGTGGAAAATTTAATATTGTATTTTTTCATTAAGAAATAAATAGAAAATTCCAAAATGCTCAAAATTGATCCACCAATGAATAAATTAAATATTCCGCCATAAAGAGCTAAAAAAATCACTTATTCACATATTGATATAATTCAAATATTGGATCTGCCCTTGATTCAAATACCTAAAGCATCATTCCATGTTAATGAAACATCAATTTTATATTTACAGCATCTTATCTTTGGATAATATATTGAAGCGGCTGCTACATAATTTATCCTGTCCTTAGCTTTTTCGCTAGAATTTAAATACCATGGAAAAACATGTGAATTTCAGATATTAAGATAATTAAAATCAAGATAATGATATATTATTAAGTTTCATAAAATGATGGTTCATTTAAAGAATATACATATTGTACAAACATAAAAAAGTTTATATATGGAGAATGGTTCATCTTTCCTGGTATCGAAGTCACTTTGTAAAAATGATTAGAACACTCATTTCTACAATTACACTTAATTCCATGAAATTTACGAGCAGCTACACTAAAAAAATATCCTGAAAATTATATTAATAGAATATTATAAGAAAATCTAAGGAACAAAATATTTTAATTGTTAAATATCTTTAAAATAAATTGAAAATCCAATAATCCACCTTTGTATTTATGAAGACATTCATTATCTGCCAAAATACATTTTCGTCGCAAATCTTACAATTATGAAAAAGTAGAAAAATATATATAAAAATTGGTAATTACAAATTATGACAAAATTAAAATACACTATACCTAAGCCAATAGCTGGATAAAAATATGGGACACATCCGCAAAGTTTATATATAGCTAGAGCACGGCATTTTGTCATGCAACTTTGAAAACTATAAGAGCCCTCAATCGTGACAACTTCATTACTTAACCAACATTTGCGAGAACGAATATCTAGATGTGCCAAATCCTTGGTATTTTCTATTACCGATGGTTGCATTGAAAGTACTATACGATCATTTGTTTCAATAATTGAAGATTTTACTGTTGTATCAGGAAAATCATTAGCATCGCCGACAAGAATCTGAAAAATAATATAAAATTTTCAGTGAAATAAATATATCATTTTCGATTTTAATTGAAATTGTAAAAATATACATTTTTTTAATTTTAATCACAATTTTTTTCTGAAAAATAAAAGAAATAATATAATATAAACATACAATTGCTCCATAGAACGGTCTTGTAGGAGACAAATAATCTTCTTTATCAATATCAATCATCACACTAACACCTCCAGATCTAAAATAAAAATAATTTAATTCAATACAGGTAAAAGTGTATTACTAAAAAATATATATGTATACATTTGATAACCGAGTAAATTAAATGGTTTTTTTTTCACTTCAGTGAAATTCAAGGAGTCCCTGAAATAAATTCATATTTAATTAATTATCAATAACTTCCATAAAAAAAAGAAAAAGATATAAATACTCATCAAGAAATTTTTCTACTCCTTGATAATTGAATCCACAGCAATAACCCTCTCCAGTTTTTATCATTTTGAAGTAATCAGAACAATTTACAACAAATGATTGTATGAAGCATAAACGAATAAAAGAATCGCAACTTTCTTGTACCTATTATTAAGATAAACACAATAATTAATAGCAAAAAGCTGAAAATTAAAGACCTGTTTATTACTTGTTTCATAAGTGTGTCAACAGTATAATTATAACTTTCTAGAACTTCAAATATTTTCTCGTGTTTATTTACTTTTCTATCGTCATAATTAAATGAAGAGAATGTACCGAGAGAACTTAAAGATTTAGCAAAATTATCGATTTCAGATTCATCAAAACTATGATTCAGCCTAAAATGTAAAATTTGATGATACAAAAAAAAAATGAAATGGTTTTATAAAATAAAATAATATAATATTGTACTTACAAAATAGACTTGACAGATTGAAAATTCTTTTTGGAAACTTTGTTATTATTGCATAAAATAATGTAAGGAAAAGGAACTTTGGAAACATGATGTGTACTTGATTCCATCTTCAAATGATAAAATCGATAAGTTTTCAAATGGTTTTAATATATTTCACATAAGTTTTCATCAAATGTCAACCTACCACAGTAATCGTGTGAGTTAAAGCATATTTTTCCCCTATGTTAATCGACATCCATATACAAAAAGCACAACTAATTGTTATAGCAACAATCCAACCAATTCTTTGATATTTTGGTTTGTATATTGTATCATCGTATGCTAAATAAGGTAAACCATGAATAGATGGTCGTTCTAAGAAAAAACTTTTAAGACGCATATTTTAGGCTTGTATCTTTCTAAATGACTGAAGACGAAAATGATACATAATTTGATAAGGATGTTTTGACATATATGAAATTTTCCTTTTCAATAGTCGTTCTAGTGAATTCAATAAAAAACAAACAACTTTTGTGATTCAGTTGTGACTTAATTGTTAGAAAAATCAATACATGAATATTTGATAAAAATTACAATTGAAGACGTGAAAAAACCCCTAAGAAAACATTTTCAGTGGTGGAAACTTTTTCCATTTTAAAATCATGAATAGAAAATAACTTGCACTAATGTTGTAAGCATTAATTTTCTTTGCCTAATTGATAAAAGGATAAAGCTTTTTTGGTTTTTGCGTGACTTTTGCACTCGTAAAATGTGCTATGAAAATTTTAAACATTAATTCCAAAACACTTAAAATTGAACCTCCAATACACAAACTAAATATTCCACCATATGTTGCTGCAAATTTTTATTGAAATAATGAATTTTTATTAAATATTAAATTAAATTAATGTGATAATTTGAAAATTTCACATACCAAAAACGTCATTCCAATATAAGAAAATATCCTTTTCATACAATGTACATACATTTTTCGGATATATTACAGACACAACACTTTTATTTGCATAAGATACATCTCTGAAAATAAAAACGAATGTGAACGAATGATTCAATATTACACTCTATATACAATGAATTCAGATTATTTAATAATTACTGAGAATTGCTGATTGAAGATGACTTGTTTATGTTTTCATTAACCATAGTCATTGAGTATGTAGTATCGCTACATTCTGGCATACAATTACATACGGTTGCATTTGGAAAGTTTGTGTCTACATACAACAATGAGTTGAATAATCCTATAAAATAATGTAATTAAGTTAAATTTTTGGTAAAGTGTTATGTATTATACATAATAGGTATATTTTAAAAATGTAGAAAGATAAATTAACATTCAAAAATCAATAATCGAAACCTTTATTTTTAACAAGGCAATGAAGATCGCGCAAATAGCATAGAGGTCTATTTTCTGAATAAAAGAAAAAAATAATTACTATTCAAGCAATAGAAAAATAAAAAAAATACATATTATATATATTCTGACCTGGATTGGGATAAAAATATGGAATACATTTGCACAAATTATATATTGCATTTATTTTACATTCAACCATACATGTTTGAAAACTGTAAAAGGAAGAGACTTTCGATATTATGTAATTTGAAAACTTGCAGAGGCGATATTTTAAGGGTACAGTTTCAATGGCAGGCAAACTAATTATCTTTAATGGCTTCACTCTGACTTCTGTAGCATAATTTTTTTCAATCGTTATAGTTTTTGTTGACACTTCGGGGAAATCGAGAGGATGCGAAATCATTACCTAAATTAATATTTATCTCGTTATGAAAAAAATTATCAAATTCAGCAATAAAATTTGTATTAAAATTCCAATTTGTTAAAACATTGATGCTTTTCAATCTACATAATTATGTTTTATATTCAAAATTCACTTACTATTAATCCAATTTGTGGTCTTGATGGTGAAAGATATGCATGAGAATTAACATTCAATACGAGCGTTAACCCACCCAAGCTAAAATTTATAAGAATATTTTTTTAAAAAAGGGAAGGGTAACACTGATATGTTACCCTTCAATTTTATTAAAAAATAAAATCTAACAATTGATGTGATAAAATTTGGTAGATTATTATAACAGTTTCATAAACCACATCATATAATATAATATACAATCTACTTACTTTCCACTTCCTCTAACTTTTACAGGTTCCAAAATAGTTGAATTCCTTATTGTATTTCAAATAAATTATAAAAATAGATATAAAATTCACTAAAAAATGTGAGGATTGTTAAAGGTTCTTAATAATGAAGACATACAATTTACTCCCTGGACCAAAGTAATTAAAAGAACAGCAATAGCCTTCATATGATTTTATCATAGTAAATTTTTTAAAACAATCGATAGTAATTGATTTGAATGTACACGAATGAAGAAGATCTTCACATTTACTTTGAACCTAAAGAATAATAAAAAATACATGCTAGCATTCATAAAAATTGTGCATTTATTATATCAAATATGATTGTTAATTACCTCCTCCATGATTTTGTCAATCGTATAATTATACTTTCCAAGAATATCAAAAATTTTGGTATGGTTTTTTATATTTTTATCAACATAAGTATATGCCGAAAATGTTATTAAAGTGTGTAACGATGATGCAAAATCAATAATTTCATCCTCAAGAATTCCATTACTTAGTCTAAAATTGAAGAGTTTAATTGTAGAATTGAAAAAAAACGTATTTCACAACTTTTCTTACAAAATATTATTGATGTTTTGAAATCTTATTTTCGAAACTTTATTTATATTGCATATAGTAACACACGGATAAAATATTTCACCGACAGGATATACGTTTGAATCAACCTTGAAAAAATTGAAAGTGAGTGCAAAAATGATATTTGAAGACACAAAAACTTGTATTTTCACACTTTTGTTATGGTGTAAGTTTCTTTGCTATCCGAATAACATTTATGCAACATATAAATACTCAAAGTAAGTGCTGCAATAATTTTAATGATCCATATAAGACGCTGTAATGTGGAAATGGTTTCTTTGTTACTCAGATATTTAAATCCATGTAAAGTAGAACCTTGGCAATAGGAATCAATATTTTGTATGAAGAATTCACACTTTCTTTTGGTAATCTATGAAACAAAAACAATTTATATCAAATTCATAAATTTGATCAATCTATTTGTATACGTACCGTTTTCTTTTTAATTTTTTTAAACGACAGTTTAGGAGCACTGAATTGATTCATGGCTAAATTTTAAATGATTTCTATTCACAATATGAAAAGAACCTAGACAAAGTGTGAGTATTGATTTTTATTGAGTTCCCTGTTATTTGAACACATCAATTTATGTGCTTTCAAACTTTTAATTCAATTTATAAAGAATCACATATCGAATAAATGAGAGGCATTAAAAGTAATCATCACTAATGAGTTTCGTGATAGTTGTAAAAGTCTTTTTCATATTTTCAGGAGAAAATCAGAAACAAAAATGATAGCCTTGAAAATGAAAATGAATTATAATAATTAAAAGTAAAATATATGGTATCACGACAACTGGCGCAAAGACTTCTCGCTCAACGACGTTTGGCGCACGACATTTCCCCCACGCGACAACTGGCGCAATGGACAACTGGCGCAATGGACAACTCGCGCAAACGACAACTGGCGCAAACGACAACTGGCGCATGCGACAACTCGTGCAATGGACAACTCGCGCACTAGACAACTGGCGCACGCTCATAAAATTATTAAAATAACGTACAAAAAATTTATTTTTCTA
>JAOXNN020220757.1:0-15099 GCA_028571205.2 Hydropsyche betteni
AAACTCTTACTGGCTGGAAGGTTTAAGATAACCGATGGAATGTAAAATAGTTGTAAAGCAGATTTTGTTTCGAGTCATCATTCAACAAAAGAAATCTGTTCTTTGGTAGCACAAAACTCGTTATCCCAAAGACTCAGATAATGGCTGTGGAGAAACAAAGTCTAATGATGCTGAACAACAGCATACAGCTACTGACAAAGATGGGTCCCATATTTCTGACTTCTCTATTCCATAGAGATATGGCTTTCAAGGAGCTTGAGTAATTGCTAAACTCTCCAGCAGATAATGTAGGGCTAGAGTAGAAAGACGAGACTGAGTCAATAAAGTCAGCAGTGCTTACAGATGAGGAGCTTAAAAGGAACGAGGAAAAGGTGAGCAAACTGGATCCGAAGATGTTTGAAGAGTTACCTGTTAAGATAAAGGAAATGACGTTCGATAAGGTCACACTCAAAGAGTACTTTCGCATAATAATGGGAAATGCTTCGGCTCACTCCAGACGGAAAGCCTACCAGAACTTCCGAGTTATGATGTTAAAGGAGGGCGGTATGACCTAAGTAAACTCTACCAACCTGTAGCCTCCTGCCCCGAACTACTTTGATAAATCTTCCGATATTCAACTATCTTCAGGGCTGTCTTCCTAAAGACGACTCACTTACAAACGGAAACTACCCTCCATACCCTTTATGCCATCTCACAGCACATGCACATAAGTTTAGAAGATCCACTACATCTCAACAACGAAGTTAGTAATTTAAAAAGAGTGTTCTGTTAAGGGTGTACCCTGTGCTGACTCCTTTTTTGTCAAGTAGAGGGTCCTGGTGGAGTAGATAGATGGTGGTGTGAGTGTGAAATTCAGTGTAGACATAGTGTTTACTTCCGATACGATGATGAAGGGCATTATAAAGAGCAGCACCGAAAAGTAGACCAAGGTCACAGTAGAGCTTTTTGAGCAGATAGGCAGCAAGTACATTGAGGAGGTTAAGAATCGGAAAACCCTCAGAAGACAGAAGAGTATCTAAAACTCTGCCGAGGAAGAGTAGACACCAACACCAGAAAGCAAGGATTCACACGCAACCAATTTGAAAAACCGGAAGCTGGTTTTAATATTGGCATTAGCTATCGTGATAGTGCTAGTATCAGGAGCTTCCATATTCGGATGATGCTTTTAATGCCTATTTAAATATTTTATGTTAAGAGAAACTGACTAGTCATTATAGTTTGTATGTAGCCCAAAGTATTTTATTACAATCAAATTTGTAATTAGTATAATTACTAAATGCAAGAACAGGCTGATAACTATTCAAAAACGGGTTGGAGCTGTCGACTGAAGTACAGATCAATAGTAATTTACAACTCAGTAGCCACATGTGTAGAGAAAATACCCAGTTATTCGAGAGTTGTCCTATCTTGCAAGCCTTTATCCAAGAAATTTGGCATAAGTACTTGGAGGATAAAAATCTCTAGCCCTAACCTTACTTCAAACATTTTTGTCGGGATATGCTCTCGTAAAATTGCCATGCAATTCGCTAATTAAAGGCCCCAGAGCAGCTTGAATTTTTTCCAGCAAAACAGACACTATCTTTGTTCGGAAGAATGTATATTTTTGCAAAACGACCAACAAAATCATTAGAGAGGTTACAGTTCGAAAAAAGAACATCACTTCGAGTACGAACAGAAGGCAGACGGTGCAACGCTAATTCTAAGGCAAGACAATTAAATTAAGTTTACTATTCCAATTAGAGCTCTAAATTCAGATGACAACTATCACATTTGTGCCTATATAAGAAGCACTGGAGACGCAATTTAACTGCTAGACACCCACTTACTGGCGTGATAAAAGGAATCATAAGATATCGTTCAAATTGAAAATTAACTAAGCATCTTAAGTTTCCACTATTCATAGATTTATATTATAAATGAGTAAGAAAACTACGACTACGGCTGGGAACAAAAAGGATCTCTTCAAGACTTTCCTCAACACTCCCAAGGAAAAAGAAGACAAAAAGAATGCATCTGACCACTAAGATTGTATACTCTCTTCCCTACCTAGATTAGGAGTACATTCAGGAACTCACCCGGTGCTGCGTGTGCTTCCAGCAGGTTAACGACCCCACCATCAAGTGTGGCTTCTGCTCTATGACCTGCTGCAAGTAGCATCTCAGGAAGAAGCGTAAGCACAAATCAGGGAAGGCATAAAAGATATGCGACAACTGCGAAGACAAATATCTTTACGACTATCTGATGAAAGCCGAGAATAACGCTGAGGAAGCACTTCTTTTACAGTAAACCATCATATCAGAAAAGTTTGAGTATGTCAGACAGGAGTTGGATGTACGCATCACCAAGCATAATGGTTTGCTAAGTAAAAAATCCTAAATTGATAAGAAATCTTCAGATTAGATGGGCAAACTCAAACTCACCTAAACCTAGGTTAACACCATGATGGATGCACTTGATGTTGAATAACAGCAACTAAATGTTAGAGATTAATAGCTGAAAGTAAGGGAGAGCTCGTTCGACAAACAAATCTAAGTAGAATACTTGGACATGTAATCAACTTAGTGATGTAGGACCCAGAAAAGCGAGCAGCTTACTGCCGATATTCTCCGTTTGCAAAACTAGACAACTAATCTAAAGTCAGAAAAGGAAGCCAAACAAATAGAGCACGATGAGGTCATGGTTGTGTACCGAAAGAAGAAAGAAGAAGAGGAAAACGTTCGAAAGCAGGAATAATAAAAAAGGTTAGAATAGCAGCGTAATTCAATGATTCGTTAGTAATAGGATAAGAAAAAGGAGTTGGAACGTATTGAAAATTAGATGGAATAACACAAACGCAAATAATTGTAGTAAATTTAAACCGAAAAACGAAGGATGGCTGAGTAGGCTAAAAGAATGTAGCTTGAACAAAAAAGGATTCTATATTAGATAAGTCAAAAATAAAAAATACGCTTAGAATAAGAATAGACAAGAAAGAAATAAAATGAATAGCAACTAAGCAAGTTAAAATAAGAGCAGTAGTAAAATCAAAAAAAGTAAATGGAAAGATTAAAGCTAATCGAATAATAACTCAAAGCTAACCAAAAGAAAGAACAATAAAGAATTTAGCGATAACAGAGGTAGTTGTAGAAGAAACAGAAATAATTAGAATAGGAAAAACAAAAAATCATACAATAAACAGAAAGAAAGAGGGTGGCTGATTAAGAGGCCGAGAAGAAACGAGTCGAAGCGTAAAAGAAGAGACTCGCTGATTAAGAGGCCGAGAAGAAACGAGTCGAAGCGTAAAAGAAGAGACTCGCTGAGGAGGAAGCCGAGAAGAAACGAGTCGAAGCGTAAAAGAAGAGACTCGCTGAGGAGGAAACAGAAAAACAATGCTTACAGTTAGCCCAACTCAAGCGCTAATAGTAAGCTTAGAGATAGAGAGTGACTTTAATCCAACAGATGTAGAAAATGTAATAATAAAATGCTAAGCTTAATAAGTAACGTTCTCGTTTAGCCTAGCTTTCCAAGAAGCAGATGATATAAAAATTACAGATCTCCTATAATAAATAAGATAAATAACAGTAGCTCAATTCTAAGGTACAACAACTCCAATAACTCAATAAGTAACTTTAAGCCAAACGAGCAGCTGAACTTCGTCAACGCGAGTAAGAGAAAAAGAAGGCTGAGCAGCTATAAACATAGTTGCTTCTGAAGATCGCCTAAGAGGAAAATCGGCGTTAATAGGAGTAGAAACAGCGACTAAATTTCAGAAAGTCATTTATGAGAAGCTCAGTAACACCAGACGTTGATATTAAAACCATATTGGAGAAGCCCCAAAAAACGGAGGTTGTAGCTGCTACTCCACCACCGCCATCTGCTCCAATTCTCATAATATCTCCTGTAATCAAAGCTGAGGAGCCTAAAGATTGTATGATTTTAGATGACCCTCGCCTGACATACTAATTTGTCTACAAAAAGTATGCCGAACAACAGCCTGAGAGTTACGTATAATTTTTGTAAAAGCATAAATCGCTCCTGACTGCCCATTCAGGTTACACCCCAACCGTAACCAAACTTAAATAATACTAATAACGGAAAAGAGTGTTAACCTAGAGGTTCCCTGACCGCACAGTCGATTCATCTGCAAGTGTGATCAAGCTCAGATAGGAGTTGTCTAAATGGTAGAAGAAGATGGCTGAAATGGACAAGAGCTTCAGCAACTTCTAAAAATAACTGCTAGACTTCGATTAACTCTAAAAGAAGTACCCAGCCTCAGCTGAGTAGGACTTCAAATTAATGTAATATTTAAACTAACTTAGGCAGAAGTAGAACGATAAGATAACTCGACAACTGAACACCCTACAAAAAAGGTGCGAATAACTGACACAATCGATAGATAAGAAATAGAAAGAAATTCAGGACGAATATGAACGGTGGGAGACAGTCCAACTCACCAAACCACCCCCACCCGCTGAGGAAAAGTGTACGCTCTTTTGAATATATTGTGGTTTTAATTCATGTCAAACTGCTATAATTAATAGCAATTCTCATGAAAAAGTCCATCACTCAACATAACGACATGGAGAAGTCCCTCCTTACTGAGACCGCATTCATTCTAGTCCCTGAAACCGATGTATTCGAGACGTCCATCGGGTTCTCGTAGAATATACCACTCATAGGCGCTAAGCAACTAATCCAGCAGGAGTATAGTGACGACCTTCTGAAATTACAAAACTAGCGCAATCAAATACAAATCTCTACAAAGTTAAAGAAGCAGAAATAGGAGAAGAAAGGTGTACAAGACTCTACAAATTAGTTTTTGGAAATAGGCGATAAGAGCACAACGTTCAAAGCGAGCAGGTGGTCGAAACCTCCCAAAACTATCCCATAACAGCCGAACCCTGTCAAAGAATAACAAAAGAGGGAGGCCAAACAAACATAGCATTTGAAGGTTTCAAAATATCAAGACAAAGAGAAAATAGAAAAGTAGCTAAAGCCAACCAATCAGCCGATCAATCAAACCATCCTAAAAACAGCTGTCAAACCGTCTGGTAATGGTGCCAAACCTCCTAAAAAGAGTGTGGTTGACGACTAAAAGCTAACTGGTTGGTAACAGTAACTACCGTCTTAATAGCATAGTCTATGCCTATAGCAAATTAACACCAGTGCTGTCACCTAATCTATTGAAAGCCTACAACAATCTAAGCAGTCGTATAATAACCTCGAAATGTCACAGTCCGCAAGTTAGTCACAGTAATGCTGTTAAAGCCTTTAACTACCAACTGATAAAAAACGTTATTCTTAACAAGTAGCCTAGGAGGATGATGAGGAAGAGTAGGAAGAGGAAGAGTAGTAGGAGGAATAGTAATAGGAGGAATAGGAGGAGGAATAGTAATAGGAGGAGGAATAGGAGTAAGAATAAGAATAATAATAGGAAGAAGAATAGGAAGACGAAGATGAATAATAAGAAGATGAGGAAGAAGAGTAATAATAAGACTAGGAAGAATAAGAGTAAGAATAGTAAGAGTAGTAGGATGAATAGGAATAGTAGTAATAATAGCCTATAGAATATTCCACCAGCCAGCCTTCAATATTAGTTGGCGAGTCTCCAATTGACTAGTCCTCGCTCTTTAGCAATCTGCAGAGTCTAGGCTATAGCCAAAAGTAGACCTAGCTAACCCAACCCTCCCCTTGCCTTTAAAAACCAACCTCCAAATGGTAGCATAAACAACTATCCCCTGCCATGAAACAAAAGATCTCGATTCGGAGTGTAAGGTAGTCCCAGAATGAGGAAAGATCAGATGAAGAGAAGATAGAATAGGGTTACTCTCCATAGAAATACCTAGCAACCAAGCAGGAAGAGCAGGAATGGATGCAGGCCCAAGGTGTAATTAAAGGGCTGCAGAGTTTGATCGACTGATTGATTCTACTCATAATTAATTATGAACTGTATCGTAGAATTCGAAAACCAACTAACAACAGACCTCAGACACTCCTACGAACAATGCATCACTCATATCAATAAAATAGGCAGCTGCCAAACATAACTCCTGCGTTTAGCCACTGTTGTCAAAACATGTGCGGCCGTTCCACTCCCTCTCTACAGGGAAAAACTTTACTATCTCATGAAGGATCATATGGATGTCTAAAGTATTCATTTCGTCTCCTTCGATACATCATGCCAGTTCAAAAGGTTCTGGCAAAGCATCTAAGGCAGACTCAAACCTTAAGACGCATCTGTCCTCTTCTGTCGAAGAAACTATGGAACTATCGACTATGTTTGTTGTGACAGGGTTCGGTAATGGCTTAATATTGATAGTTCCCCCTATGTGAAGTCTATTGGCAAGTTCTCCTTCGTTTATGTTGAGCTTCGACCTGGATTTATAGATTACACTGCCTTCCAAAACGACTATACCCTATTAAAACTCGTTTTCGATCTCTATCTCGAATAAGATATGTACATATCTGCTAACATAGCACCCAAATTCACAAAATACTCTGCTCCTTCTCCCAAGAACTGTGCCGCCAGTTTATAAAGCTCTCCTCTGTGATTACAAGCCACTTCCTCCCATACTGCCATCTTTAAAATAATGTTGCAGTGGTTCCTAACAACCCTATCCTCTCCCTCCTACTGACCATCAAGTACAACTAGGCCCACTAAATGACCAAATTCTTCTAAACTATCCATTTCAACTAGGCCAGTGCAAAGAAGGAGTACCGTAAAATCATATTCAAAGAATAGAAGATGATTTACTGTCACCATTTCTACACTTCAGGGCTGGAGACCTTCTAGCATATGTTCGATGCCACTTTCCGCAACATGATTGAACTCAGCCACTACCCTAAACGAATCCTATAAAGCATAATTGAAAAGTCAAATATACCCGGTACCCACTTTTCCGATGAAAAGTAGTGGAGTATGGTAGTGGACTCTACGACCCGCAGCGTATGCCTGTAGATATCGAATAAGCGAACCACAAATAAATCACAGTCATACAGAAAAACATAAATCCTTAAATAACTGCTCAGTCATGGACAGTCTTCCATAGGCAATGAATTCATTCCAGATGAACTAGACATTGGAAAAACTCGGTACAGTCGGAAACCTACAAAAAAGATCACATGCAAAGTTTAACCCTCGAAATCCGTCCTATCCTTCAAAATCTAATTCAATTAACAGGTTGACCTGGCCAAAGTTACCAATATTGGTTTCAACATCCTCGATCATTCAATAAACACCGCCTGCAACATAACCAACTAGATCATAAAACAACGGTTCAGCGAGATGTCCTTCAACAGCGACAAACTCTCCAAGTTCATCGAGAAGGTTGCCTTAAAATACTAAAAACGCTCCAACCCCTTCCACAACTTCTACCATGGATTTACAGTCTTCCATGGAGCCTACATACTCTCCATAAACTCTCGTTTCAAACAGAATTTCAATTAAAACGACACCTTCTGTTTCCTCATTTCAGCACTCTGTCATGATCTCTCCCACACAGGGTTCACTAACAGTTACGAATAGAAAATCTGCTCCAAATTAGCCAATAGATTCGGTGACCGCTCCATACTCTAAAATAATAGCATCGCAAAGGCACTCAAGCTAATTACAGACTAGGAGACCAACTTCATCGTGTAGATGAGGTAGGCCGAATGGAAAAGCTTCAGGAAACTACTAGTTGAGAGTATTCTAGCGACCGACAACAAACACCATACTTCTGTATTGTCAGCATTCGACTCAATCGTGAGTGAATAAAAACAGGAAAACTGTTCTGACTAACAAACAAAATAGAAGATTATGGGGGCGTTACTGCATTGTTGTGATTTCTGGGGCAACGTAAAAGAATACAGAGTGTCTAAGGCATGGTCTGACCGGGTGAACCAGTAATTTTCTAACCAATACAAGATGTAGCTGCAACTAGGAGTGGAGCCAACTCCCTACTTTAAGAATTTGGAATGTATAAAGATAGTTGCGAAAAACGAGAGTGTGTTTATATCTGCGATAGTGTTCCCTTTGTATAAGAAGGTGAACGAGTGGTTGAGTGGGTATCTGGAGGTGTGCGTAAAGTCTATGGAGAAGAACCTGCTAATCTGGAAGAAAGTCTAGGAGGGCAGGAACATATCGCCAATCAAGCACGTCTAATGATTCCCTATTTTACCAACAATATGCAGTATTCTCATGCATAATTCTTTTATCCACTTTAATACTAATATGGGCACTGCTCAACCAAGTAGATACATACGCACATTTAGCATTCATATACTTATTCACTGCATCACATTCTCTCTTTAAGATTTCGCACTAAATGCTCTATCCTATACTCCTGCTTCCTGTTCTGTTCTTACAATCTTCTTATTTTCTCCTCGACGGCACTCCCCTCGTCTCCCTCTGCTGGAGTAGCCGGTGCCTTCTTAAATGCCTAATGCAGTGATCTCTTGATTTAATATAGTTCATTCAACACCTCCCTCTGGAACTCCACTAAGTTGGCAGCCTCTCCCTTCGCCACTACATTACAAACTATCTTACGTTTCTTCTCAAGTGTCTCAATACCTTGGATTGTTTTAGCCTCCATTGTTGTAGTTACTTAAGATATTAATTATAGTATATGTGAGTATCAGAACCTGTCTCCGGAGGGCAGGAAAGTGAAGTTTGCTACTCTTATTAAGTTGAAGCTGCTGCCTTTGGAAGTAATCATATGCACCAACACCATATTTACTACTGCCTTTACTGTCTCAATAATCACAAACACAAACTATCTTTGGTACTGCTCCTCAACCATATACTCAGTAGAAAAGTAAGTTACAGGCATCGACAATAAATACACTACTGAAAAGCATACAAACATTCTGAATACCTTCTTTTTAGACTGTATTGGCTTAGTTAGTGTACTGTATGCTCCAATCAGAAACAACATAATAGTCAGAATTCTAAAGGCAATAAGCATTTTGCCAGGAAGGGAGTCGTACATATGATCCTTATCTGAGTTTCCATCGTTGAGAGTGTTCATAATAGTCCCTGCAGCATTAATAAACCCCATAAAAATAGCTGCATAATATCCTGTGTACCTAAAGAACCATCATTTTCAAGCTAAGGCCCCTCTATGTAAGTGATGGTCCAGCCATGCCCTACTAACAGTATTATCACAATAACTATCCCCTCAGAGAGCGAATGCAAAACCAAGTAAACGACATCCAACACCCCATACATTTCTCCAGTATTGTGGTACACCATCAGGTAGATTGTCTTTGCAATAAGAGCTCCCAAATTGGTAATCACTGCCAACAACAGAATAATCTTAGCCCAGTCTGTTTCCTCCTCACTTCTCAAACTCTGTCTGGTCTTCCACACCAGCCAAACTCCAATAAAGAGTACCAGCGGCAGTATTTTCCACTCATCATCCTCATTTATTCCCTAGTGGAAGCCATTACTACTCATAGATACCTTCACCTATAACCATAAATCAATATTACTATGCTCTGCCTTCAACAGGTTCTAGCAATCCCTTAGCACTACATAGTATGTACTTGGTTGCTAGAGTTTTATGCTATGGTTAGTTATTGTGTGCTCTCCTACAATCAACGCATGTTTAAAAGTAGTAGATACTGTTGAGTTGCACATTCTCGATTACTCTTCACTCCAAGCACTCTCATTTACGATTGACACTGACAGATATTGGAGGGGCTCATGAGATCTCCCAGAAGGATGGATGTCGATTGATATCTCAGCATCTCCCTTCTCAAATGCCATCTTCGTAAGGAATATCCACCCCTCGTTAAGCCAGAACAACTTGGGTGTTATGTCAGTTTCGTATATCTTTGAGTGTACTGACTGAATTACAACAACAAGCAGCACAAACAGCATAGTTTAGTAAGATAATAAATCCAATCAACATAGTTATATTAATCAAAACTCAAGATCCACCTCTCCCTCCTATTCCAACACCTTTATGCACTCCTCACACATCAGAATCCCCTCAAATAGGCACAGCTAAGCACAAATATACGTCTTTTCGCATCTTCCACAAGCAACCTACATATCCACAGCTGTACCTACACTGACTTCTTATATTTGTTCTGGCATTGCTAACTACAGAAATTCCATCTCTCATAACTCACCTGCTATTTTATCGGTTTAAAACACTCCGTACAGTACTCTAGGACTGGTTTCTATATTTCGCCCTTGCTTAACTGCTACTTCAGTGGAGTGTCAGAAATAAACACTTTGAATCCCTCTTTCGGGTATTTCTTGTGTACCCTCTCTGGACCATCCTCCAGCATGGTGTCCGCACTAAATCTCACATACTTCTTCTTCCGATCGAACTTACTCTTCATACAGCTCTTTAGCGGTTGGTTTCTCAATCCTGCGTGGTCTTTGTACTACTCCAAATATTCCCTCCCAGTCCGCTGGTACTCTCCCACCATCTTCTTCTGATGCAGCATGTCTAAAAACGAGTTATTAGTCATGCCCATCCCCTCAATCTCACTGTACCCCTTGACTAACTAACCATTTTCTAAGTAAGACCACTAACTTACAATAGTTATTGTAACTGAACACATCCTCGACCTCCAAAGTGGTTATTGCTTGGAATTTACTGGGCGATGCTGCCGCCATCTCCTTATCTCGTTTTTGAGCTCGCTTTTCCATAATGGTTTCAATATCTAGGTCATTCGACCGAGAGGTAGTCTACTGGGAGGTCTTAATGAGTGCTTTTTTGAGTTTTATCCTAAACCCAGGAGGTATAGGCAATTTCTAAATCTCCTGCTCAGTAAGCCTATCCAAATCCTCCTTCTGCGTAATACCCAGCTCTTTGAGCTTTGCCTCCAGGTGCTCCATCTTCAATTCAGCATAGAAAACAGCCACTACCTTACTCCACAACTACATTCACTCTTCGGAGGCTACGGCTACTGTTTGTGCAGATTCCCACTGACAGTAGTCAAGAACTTAGTGATTTACTTCGTCTGTTTTTTGTTAAATCTGCTCTCCGTTGTGTTCCTAAATCACTTAGCTCATACATTGACATAGCGTTCTTCTTATTCTGGACTTGCTTTTTGAGCTAAAGGAGTTTCTATTACTACTTTAAGTGGAAGGGTACCATTCTCCTGGACTACTCCTCCAGAACGTTCGCTGTCTTCAGCTACAGTCTAGGCTGTTTCTTCCGAGAACTATCGCGAGGCTTCATTATTTAAACTAAATCGAACTTATTATACTCACAAATCATTCAAACTCAATTGTCTCCAAAAATACATTCAAAAAGGCAGTGCTGTCGTGTCTAGGTCATTATTCTAAATCTATTGATTTTTATTAAATCTTAGTTTTACTGATTCTCTGCTACTCAGAGACTTTCCCATCCTTAAATGCGCCATCCTTATAATCTCTAACATACAACATTCTGCATGAGCATAGAAGAGACCTACCAAAAGAAAACCCAACTTTAACACATCTTACTTCGCCCTGACACCTATGTCGGCTCAGTTGAACCCACCACTACCTCCATGTGGATACTTCCCCTTTAAAGCTCCTCATTCCAACTCAAGGACATCGTCTACACTCCTGCTATGTTCAAGATATTTGACTAGATACTAGTAAATGCTGCCGATAATTACCGCAAAGACCACAGTATGAACCGCCTGTAGGTCGAAATCAACCAGACTGAAGGCTACATATCTGTAGCTAACAACGGCAAAGGAATCCCAGTAGCCATCCACAAAGATTACTAAATATATGTACCTTAACTAATATTTGGGCACCTCCTCACAGGCAGCAACTACAATGACAACCAAAAGAAGGTGACTGGAGGGCGTAACGGTTACGGAGCCAAACTAGCCAACATCTTCTCTAAATAGTTCAGAGTGTAGGCTAGCGACGAACAAGCTAAACTTAAGTTCAGGATGATATGGAAGAATAATATGAGTGAGCATGGGCCAGCTCTTGTGGAGAAGCATACTGGGAAGGATTTCACTAAGATCACCTTCTATCCTGACTTCTAGAGGCTCAAAATGGTCAATCTGGATGATGATCTGGTGGCTCTCCTGACGAAAAGAGTGTACGATATGGCTGGTGTATTAGGTAAGAACGTAACTGTCAAGCTCAACAACAAATAACTTCCTATCAAAGATTTCAGCCAATATGTCGATATGTATATCGGTAGTGAAGACCCTGTAAAAGTTACTGACAAGAATTCCAACAACTAAGACTGGTAAGTTATTGTCTCGATTTCAGATTTATAGTTCCAGCAGGTTAGCTTTGTTAATAGCATATGCACTTCGAAAGGAGGCACACATGTTAACATGCTTGTATAACAGATAGTCGACAGAGTCCAGGAGCAGATTAAGAAGAAACACAAAGACCTATCCATAAAACCATACCAAATAAAGTCTCATCTATGGATATTCGTCAACAGTCTCATCTAAAACCCTGCCTTCGACTCTCAAACCAAATAAGCTCTCACAACTAAACCTGTCCAGTTCGGATCCACCTACACCTTCTCCTAGAAATCCATAAAGTAGATCTTGAAGACTGGAATTATCGATCATATTGTAAATTAAGCCAAAGCCAAAGAAATGAACAAAATGGCCAAGGTTACCGGACCAGTAAAACGAGCCAAGATTATAGGAATCCCTAAGCTGGAGGATGCCAACTAGGCCGGTACAAAGAACTCATAAAAATGTACACTCATACTCACCGAAGGAGACTCTGCCAAAGCACTGGCTATGGCTGGAATAGAGGTTGTTGGAAGGGATTTATACGGGGTTTTCCCACTCAAAGGTAAACTCCTAAACGTACGGGAAGCCTCAAACAAGCAGATCCTATAAAACCAGTAGATTCAGAACATCATCAAAATAGTGGGCCTTCAAATAGGCAAATAGTACTAAGACCTTAAGAATCTACGCTATGGTTGTATCATGATAATGTCAGACCAGGACACAGATGGCTCTCATATTAAAGGCCTCATAATCAACTTTCTGCATCATTTCTGGCCCAGCTTAGTCCGCAAACATAAAGGTTTCGTTCGATGTTTCATAACACCAATCATAAAAACAACCAAAGGTTCCTAAGTCAACAGCTTCTACTGTCTGCACGACTTTAAGTAGTGGGCTGAAGAAACTGGCACAATCAAAAGTTGGAAGATTAAATACTACAAAGGACTGGGTACCTCTACCGACAAGGAAGCGCAGTAGTATTTCTCCAACATCTAACGAAATAAAATCTAATTTCAATATGTTGACTAATACGACGACGACTGTATTGATCTATGCTTCAACAAAAACAAAGCCTAGCTCAGAAAGCAGTGGTTGGCTAACTACGACTCAACTGTGGTGGTCGACTACAAAAACACCCTTCTACGCTACAGTGAGTTCATTAATAAGGAGCTCATCCACTTCTCCAACTCCGACAACCTCAGATCCATTCCCTCCATATGTGATGGGTTTAAACCTGGCCAACGGAAAGTCTTGTTTGCATGCTTCAAGCGTAACCTAAAAGATTAAATCAAAGTAGCCCAACTCGCTGGTTATGTAGCGTAACACTCATCCTACCATCATGGAGAGATGTCCCTCGCATAGACAATCATAGGGATGGCTCAAAACTTCGTCGGATCAAACAATATCAATCTCCTGATGCCTATCGGACAGTTCGGCTCTAGAAATCACGGGGGAAAAGAGCACGCATCTTCCCGTTACATCTTCACAAGCCTCTCCAAAATAGCTAGACTGATCTTTTGTGAGGCTGACGACCACATCCTTTAATACGAAGAGGATGACGGCCAGATGGTGGAGCCTAAGTACTACATTCCCATTCTCCCAATGATCCTTGTTAATGGAGCTGAGGGCATCGGAACAGGATGGAGCACTAAGGTCCCTCAATACTCTCCCAGAGATATCTGCTAAGCCTTACTCAAACGAATGGCAGGAGAATAGATGGGTTTAATCCACCCTTCCTACAAAGGCTACCAAGGATAAATAGTGCTAAACTAGAACAAATACATAACTAGTGGTAAATTCTCGCCTGTTGCATAGAGCACCACTTCAATCAGAATAACAGAACTGCCCATTAGGGTATGGACTCGAGATTACAAAACCTTCCTTTAGTAGTTCCTGACAAACAAATAGAAGGAAGGCACTATTGAAAGTTTCAAATAGTATCATACTAAAGATCAGGTGGACTTTGAAGTGACTTTTTGTGAGGGAGTACGAGAGAAGTGGGGAGAAGACACCAATCGTAACCTCAAATTGACATCAGCAATCAACCTAACCAATATGGTTCTTTTCAATAAAGAAGGTAGACTCAACCGGTACAAGGATGTGCGGCAAATTCTCTAAGAGTTCTACCTTGTAAGGGAAGAGGCATATCATAAAAGGAAGGCTTACCTCCTGTCCAAACTCTAAAGAGATCTCCAACTACTCTAAAACAAAATGCGGTTTATAACTGAAGTAATCGACTAGAAGATCATCCTTAAGAACTGCAAAGCCCTCGTTCTCTGCAACCAGCTATTCGATAGAGGTTATTGTCGATGGAAGAACCTGCCTGCAGTTAAAAGTAACAAGATATAACAGCCAAAGCGAGAGTAAAAGTAGAGTGATTCCGAGTAGTAGCCAGACCAGCAGGAAGAGGATAAAGTGGTCACCAAAGATTACGAATACTTATGGAGTATGTCACTATTGAGTCTAACTGAAGAGAAAGTTGTTCATTTAAGGTCTTAACTGGAGAAAGCGAGGAAGGAATACGATAGCTTATCGGTCACATCCATATACGATATGTGGAGGAAAGACATTAAGTAGTTTACAGAGATGCTGGATAAACTGGAGGCAGAGGAGGAAGAATAGCGCCAGAAAGGGTTGTTGGATCCCAAGAAGAAGTAGAAGTAAAAGAAGAAGCCTAAGAACAAACCCAAGTAGCCTAAATAACCCAAACAACCTAAACAGCCTAAAGAACCTAATAGGTAGAAGTCAAAAAGACTATCAGATATCCCAACTGAAAAGAGTAAGGGAGCTCATCAAAGAAAATAGAGGAGGTCTAAAAGTATTGACTAAGACACGACTATTTCTAAAGACGCTACATGATATATTATTATCTGTTAATTATATCTATTCATTTATCTAGGGGTTATCATTTCTTTTGTG
>JAOXNN020220826.1:0-15080 GCA_028571205.2 Hydropsyche betteni
GTATCTCGAACGAGCGCTTTGTACGGAATATTATTGCGCAAAAGACCTATGAGCAATACATGGTAGTGCGTAAATTACAACCTTTTGTAAAAGGTCAAAATAAGGGAGGCTTTATAGCCGAGTCAAATACGAAGCGTATCAATCCTTACGGACTACTAGCAAATCGTGTAATAGGACTTTGGAGAAAGAATGCAGAGAATGTAGGTATAGAAAGAGAGTTTGATAAATACTTACAAGGCACACAAGGTCAGCGCATAGTACGATGCATAGCTGGTGGTACCTGGGTGCCACTCGATGGTTCTGAGATCGATCCAGAAAATGGAAAAGATGTAATTACCACACTGGATGTAAACATTCAGGATGTAGCAGAGAACGCATTGAAGAAAACATTGGAAAAAGAAGAAGCGGCATTTGGTACTTGTATTGTGATGGAAGTAAAAAAGCGAATTATCCAAATTCTCCAAGATCCAAGTAAAGACCAAGTTCAGGAACTTTTGTTTCTGATTGAAAACCCCCTGTATAAGGAAAAGGCATATCCTGCTAAGGATACACTTCTGAGGCTACTCTAAATACGGCACGATTGGTCTAAAATTTGTGCCCTAATACTTGAGTGGAAGCAGTGGGATTGGTGTAAAGGGTATGTAAGTCGAATGAGAGGTCGGCTTAATGAGCCTCAGACTGAAATATTTGAGAATGTAGGCTAGTAAAGTTTGAAGGCTTAGCTAAATCGCCTTACCCAGCTAGCAGTGCCTAGATTTTATGGTTCTGCTAGTTAGGGGTTGAGCGTTAGGCCGAAGTAATAGAATATTTCAACCAACGACAATAAGACAAGTTTAACCAGAGTGTTTAATAAGCCAGTTAAACCTCTTTCTTCCATCTTGAGAGATCCTGAGGGGCCAAGGAGAAACAACTAACCTAATGTGGCAGAGTATTGTGAAAGACGAGTTATGTTCAAGGGCTTTAGCGAGTTACCCGTGGTTTAAACTATCTAAATACAGAATAGGCAGTTCAGAAACTCAGACATTCCTGAGCCGAACACCTTTCTGCAGAGTAGCATAAGCGAGCCCAAACCTTCAATTATCGAATAGCAGGGGAAAACCCACAACAAAGTTAAAGAAGTATTTGGATTCTTATCTCACAAACTTCCTGCTCCTACTATTCAAAATTTAGATCTCCACAATACTAAAGCCCCGAATTAGGAGCCAGTGCCCTTCGTTTCAAGCGATAGAAAGGCAAGGCTGTCGACTATTAACTAGTTAACGTTTACGTACTCTCCTGCAATTAGAAATAGAGAAATGAGCAGAGTGATGGATTCCCTTTAGGAATAACTCAAGATTTCAAGGACAAAGCGTAACTAGCTGACTATATCCTAAATGAAGGCTAGAGATAGATAGCTGTACAGCCCTCGAACAAAGTAGCTTCTAAATAGAAGTCGGGAGGTTTATAAGCCTTTTGTTCCTGAGCACAATATTATCAAGTAGTTGGGAAAGAAGCACAACCCAGATATGATACCAACATTCACAAGTATGTTGGAAAGAAGGTTTATGTAGATGGAGTGATAATATTGATATAAATGATAAAAATAGTTACCTCCTTGTGCTTGTTTGTAAGCATTTCGTGCAACATATGGGATAACATCCTCAGTCGCTTAGAAACCAGCCACAGAATAATGCTTCCTAATAGTGACGAATTCGAAATTGAATACAAGCGCACACTCTCTTCGTATGTTTTGGCTGTCGATTACAAATAAGCACAACACATTCGTATGGGATTCTCCATGAAGATAGGTGAGATTTTGAAGTAACCGATCTTCACAGTAGCTCTATTTACCAACACAATGAGGCTTCTTGTTGTATTGTCACATACAAGATAGATGTGTCGTCAGATTTATCTACCTCAGCAGTTGTAAGTAACATACAAGAACAATACTTTTAACATATCACTGACGGAAATCAAAGGAGTTGAGACTATGATCGAATTGGCAACAATGTACAACAGTACTATGGATGGGATAGTGGTTTATAAGTTGGGGTTTAGGTCTCCTAGCAAAAGAGCCAGAAAGCTTCAAACAAATGTAGAGGAACTGACGAAGTTTCTGTAAATGCGAAGCGAGATTAGCAATATGCTAGGGTTCGGAAATTCTTCTACTGAAGATATCCCCGAAGAAGATGTTTAGGATTAAAACTCGATGCTTGAAAGTTCTGTATTAAGTAACTTGGAAGGGTTGGACCCTTTAACGTTTATTAGATCCTTCGGTTAAAACGAGGTATATCTGAGATTTCAGGATATGTTTATGGTGGGCCTACAGTTGGGCAACACAAACTTGACAGTTGATCGAAAACCAACTGAGATAAACTCTGAAATTGGGGAGAACTGCATAACTTAAAACTGGACAAACAAATCTGCTTCTTAACTCATAAGCGACCTATAGCATCTGATGTACGAAGGCTGATCAAATTGTGTGATACTGTAGTAATAATTGTAATTTTGTAATGCATGACTGACAATCAATGTACTATCAAAAACACTTACAACATCGAGTTTTTTCATACTTAATTTAAGGATCTTCTTTGCAGCTTGCACATATGTAGTAGTTACAGGTTTTGCAGACATAACACTATATTTGCTTATGACAGTGATAACATTTTCTGTAAATCCCCTCCCATATCAATTGATGATTGTTTGGACAACAGTTATTAGCGTAAGGTGCAACTCTACAAAAGTTACAAAGGTTGAACCCACATTAACATCCCCAAACTGCTAGCTAACTGCACCCTTATATTATGCATTCCCTCTTTTAGAAGGTCTTTTACAGACAGGTAGCCACGTCTGCAGGAATACCTAATTTTTTGCTCTTAAAAGTCTCACTTAAACCAGTGTTCTCTGATATGCACTTTTTACAACTTGATTCTACTTTGCAATCATGCAAAAAGCACCACTTGAAGTTTTGTAGACAACATTTCTTACTTAAACAGTGTGGCTGTTTGCAGTATTTATCGCATTGTGATACTGCCTTTATCTCTTTACACTTTGTGCAAACATTTGTTTGTTAATGTTTAGAAGACCACACCAACTTATGCTTATTGGGGCAGACTCCTTTCTTCAGCTACGTCTTAGCACACTTAGTGCAAGTGTAATTTTGATGTTCTTTGCACTTCCACCCTGGCTGACTAGTTTTACATATCTTACATAATTTTGGTTCGCTTGTCCACTAGCAGGGGTGATTATTTGGGCACATATATCCAGTTATTGTCTATGGTTGAAGCTATTGAGAAGTCAACTGTTCGGCTGGAGACACCTCTCTACACATCCGTAGGAGGGATAATTTGGCAGTTAGCTTGGATGGATTGAAGGTAAAATTGCATTCAGGACACTTTTTAAGGAGGCTTAGACAGACTTTACAGTATACGTGATTGCATCCCTAAATAATCATAGGGATTCTGATCTTTTAATCGTATTTTCTTTGACAAGTTCGGCAGCTAGTCAGTATACTAAGCATTGTTTTGGTAATGTAAATATTACATTGTTATAAAGTGTAGATAATAAAGTGAGTGGGATGTTGGAGAAATAGTGAGTAATATTCTAAGTTCTATTATTTCTATTTATGAACTTTGAAAAGCTATCTGAATCAAGGAAAACAACTGCCATCCTACCGTAAGAGACCGATTAGGTTCAATACTCAGAGCAAATCTGTGAGCGAGATTTCGACATGGAAATAGAAAAGATGTATATCTAGAAGCTTAGACAGCAGCGGCAGAAGGTTAGAGTGTGAGTAATAAAGATATAAACAATTAGTCGTCACTATCAATAGTTGAGGGAGTAGCTGAATAACAAATAGCTGTTATTGCAGGAGAAGTAAAGTAAATCGACTATGATGTAGGAAAGTTTGCTCAGTTGGGAGAAGCCACTATCAGCAGGAAGAAGTATGAGGAGCTGATGAGAGAGTTCAAGGTGCTGAACAGAGAAAAGGAGAGTGCAGAAGAGCTTGCGAAGAGTTTGAGAGGGGAGTTGGACCTAATAAATAGTTAGAAGGTAGTGGCGGTGAGATAGCTGAAGTCTTACTTAAAGGACAACGATTTTAAGCACACGGAGGAGTTATCTGAGCTGAGAGAGTTGGTGGAATAGAAGCAGAAAATAATAGATCTACTAAAAACCAGACATTTGGATGAACTCAAAAAGCACTCAACCCTAACTCATCAAAGTTACCAAGACCTGGATGCTAGATGTAATGAGTTGGAAGAGTTGAATGGTAACTTAAAGAGTTAAAACTAAACTTTACTGAGGCAACTAAATGAAAGAGATGAGGCTGCTTTGAAGCTAAAGACATACAACAAAAATTTGGAAGCCAACATCGCAAGTCTCAATTCTCAACTTTAGGCGAAGGAATCCTAAATTGTCAATTGCAATGACTAATATAGAAGGATAATGCAGAAAATGAAGTTCCATCTCAGGTCAGTGAAGAAGTAAATGCATGATAAGGACTAATCAATTGGTAAGTATCAGTTTACATAGCCCAACACAAAGAGATTAACGCAAGATTGACAGAAGAAGTGAAGAGGTATTAAAACAAACTGGCTGCTCAATGCTAGCAGTATAAGCGATAAGCTAGGCTGTTCGAATAGAAGTACGGTAGGAGCAACTTCGACTGGACTTAAAAAAAGAAGCAGATGGATGATAAGATCATTGCATTGGAGGCCAAGCTAGAGCAGACGAATATTCTGAATAGCTCTCTCAGCCAAGAGAAGTCAAAACTTTTGGCAACAATCAAACATAAATAGTCGAATTAGAAGTTGAGAAATAATATCAGCCGGGCGGAAAAGCACGAAATCGACAGAGTTGAGCGAATAATACGCAGGCTCTGAAATTGATCTCTACTAACCCAACCTTAATTAATTATGGGAATTTTGATTCGAAGATATTTAATGGGTAATGCTAACAACTAGCCTACTGACCTTTTTTAATGTTCTTGATAGGTTGCCAATGCTGAAGTACATCTGTATTTATTTGCATTAAGAGATAACTGGTTTATAATTAACCGACTTTGATTGTGAATATGAATTCTGGGCATTTAATATAAATTCCAATACAGATAATGAGTGCAGATAAAAAGGCAAAGAAAGCCACATTTGCTGATTTTAAAAATGTTGAGCTGATAGGCCAGGGAGCCTTCGGTACAGTTTACAAGGGCATCTACGATAAAAACAACAAGGCTTTTGCAATCAAAAAGATATCGAAGAAAAAGATAGTGAGTCAGAACATGGCGCAACAGGTGCAGAAATAAATTAAGATAATGGGTTAACTAAGCCATCCCAACATCGTTAAGCTGTACGACGTATTGGAGGACGATGAGAACCTTTACCTGGTACTGGAATTGGCTGAGAAAGGGCAGTTATATAGTAAACTGTTGCAGAAGGGCCGCTTCGACGAGATATCAGCCAAATCCATCATCGTAGACTTGATTTCAGCGTTGGACTATCTTCATAGCAGAAATCCTCCTATCATTCACAGAGATATTAAGCCTTAAAACATCCTTTTGGATAAAAACTAACGTGTAAAACTGGCCGGTACACTTTGTTTTACATAGATTTTGGATGGTCTAATTTTTCCAATAAGCAAAGAACAACATATTGTGGGACTTATGACTATTTAGCTCCGGAAATGATATAGAAATCGGGACATAATTAGAAACTTGATATCTGGTGCTTAGGGGTGCTGGTCTATTAAATGCTCACTGGAAAACCTCCTTTCGCTGCTTCTCCTGGCGAAGACGAAATGCGCAAGCTTCAAGAAAATATATTAAATGTTAGGGTATGGACATAGTAACTCAGATAAACTTTCCTTAGGACTTTCCAGTGTTGGCTAAAGATTTCGTTTTGTCTATGCTGAGGCGAAATCCTAACGATAGGGCTTCTTTGAAATAGTTAAAAAACCATGAATGGCTGATGATGAAGCCAATAAGTAAGCTGTAGAGAGTGCCAGCAAATATTCCAGCACCAATGGAATAAAGAGAATTTAATGGGGATCAAGAGCGGCAGATCGTGGATTTACTGAAGAAGAAGAATGTTTAGTTATAGAAGGAGTTAAGCGATTTAAGGTTTAATTATGAGAGACTGCGTTCTTAGAAGTAAAATACTAAGTAACCAGATGACTTTAGGAATGTATTGGCAGAGCAGACTACAGAAAAACTAAAAAGAGAGGTAACTAGATTGCAGACAGAGCTAGAATAGAAAAATCGAGACGTTTCTAAGCTTAAACTGGAGGTAAAGAGTTTGGAGTAGGGTCGGAAGAACGCATAGCGCTACAAGACGGAGCTAACTCAATTGAAATAGTCAAAGAAAACTTTACAAACCCTGCATGATGAGCTGAATGAGAGATTCCTCTAACAGGCGCAAAGGCATTAGTCTTAGAAGCTAGAATACGAGCTTAAACTGAAATAACTAAAATATCGCGGACCAAATGATAGGGTCCAATTAAACTCCCCATAGTTTGTAGGGTAGCTGCAAAACTCCATATCTGAGCTATGTTCCAAGTTTACTGAAAGCAAAAGGATCTTAGCTGATGTTGCAAAAAGATAAGCTGCTCATACTAATGCCTAAAAATAACTACAAAGACTCCAGAGGGAGCACAGTTCTCTTAGAGATTCTATTCAGGCATAATTACGCGATCAATATTAGCAGCAGATGGACTCGATTATGGTTAAGGCTAGGGAAGAGTTGGTTAGTTAACGGGAAAAATGGTTCGCATAGCGTCAGCAGTTGGCCAGTTTTGATAGGGAGTCGACAATGGATTCTGAAACTTCGAGTATATCAAGTATGGCGAGTAACGAGATGCAGACTGAGTTAAAGTCTTTGAGGGAATTAAATTCCATGATGGAGAAACGTTTGAAATAGCAGGAATACAAATTAAAAGACTACGAGGAGATTATGAAGAAGAAAAAATGATGCGTAAGTATGTATGTAACTTCAGTAGAAGAAGGAATCCAAAAAGTAGTTAGTCTTTAGGTATTGAACTGAATAGCAATTTATTGTTAGGAAGAACCTATTTTCTTTTTATCCTCATATATCATAGCCTACTCATTACTGTAACTTTGATGTCACAAGTGCTTGTTCCTCTCTGTTGATGAATATTTGTTCGCCAAAGCATTGATCCTAATTATTTTATCCTTGATATGCCAAATTTACTTGCAAACATATTTTTTATCTAACATACGACATGTTGAGCGAATTGCGATGAATAAGCAAACCTCAGAAAAGAAAAACTTGGATTCAACTCGTGATTGTGATTTAAAAAGCACCTATAAATACGGTGTTCTGTTTCGAACCCTATATTCGAATAACAAAGAACCATGAAATTTTTCGCCGCACTCCTGGGGGCTGTGTTTTTGGGGGTTGCCTGCGCCGAGCAAGTGGTAGGTTCTGCCAACTTAAGGCCGGACGATACTCAGCAAAACGCTGAGCAGTATGATTAGTCAGACGTACCTTTAACAGATAGAGATTATATCTAGGCAGCCGAGCCTGATAGCTCTTAGCTATGGTTCGGAGGCGACGGACAAGCTAACGAAGGTGATGGTTCGGGTCAAGGAAGCTCAGAATGGGACAATTCTACAAGCGAGGCCGGTAATTAAACACCAGCCCTCGTAGAAAGCCTGAATTCGACTGTTGCGTAGCAACCAACTACCGGAGAAACCCTCAACACGACTTCTTCGTAGACCGGACCCCAAACATTGGTACTTGGGGTCATCGAGGCACCAGAGCAAAATAGTTCGGCTAGCCCAGCATCGGAGCCAGCTGTGAGCCGAGGAATTGAATTATCGACAGGTAACAACTGATCGTATTTGTCAGTCGATGTTTTAGATTTTAAACTATTAACTAAGCTTAAATCAAAGCTACTTCGGTACACTAAGTTCAGAGATCTTTGAGAATTTGCTTGGTGAGTTATTGAGTCTGCAGTTTTAGAAATATTAGTATGTTATGACTATCAGTCGCTAAATATTAATTATGAAAACATTAACAGTACTAACTATTTGGCTCACTCTACTCTACTATTGCTATTCCCAGGAAATTGACCACTTCGATCAACCTCCGTTCGACAAACCACTCATACTTCCTCCGTCAGACCCTAATTAGAAACCTGTAAAGCTTATTCCAAGGAGAATCTTCGAAAGAGGGCCTTCAAATTAGCCGCCTTCGCTGTTGAGCGACTATTATAGTGGTCTTCAAAGTGCAGCCTCCCCTTTGAAAAAAGACACCCAGAAAATATAAACACAACAGAAAGATTCGAAAACACCGGTTCAAGTAAAAAACAATCTTATATCCGAGGCTACCTCGGGTTCTAGTCCAGATTTATTGACGACTTCTAGCAAAAAGAACTCCAAAACTTAAATTAATTCATCGACCGCCTCATTAAACCCAATTTCTCCAGACAACTCTGCCAAACAGGAAACCCCAATAATAACTAGTATCAAGTTCGGCTCCTAGCAAATCAAGAACCAGGGAGCCGCCTTCCATCAGGATTCAATCAAAATTGTCTCTCCTTCGACAAAAAATTAAAACTCTCAACTAAGTTCTTCTGTTCGACTAGTTCATCTTACTCCTGTTCCGAGAGCTAACTTTATGAAATCGAATAGTGACGAAAGTAGCGTTGGTAAGTTGAGCACTTTGCCCCAGTTGATTGTTGTGCCTAATACAAAGAGTGCTGCATCAGCGTCTTGCCAGACAACTCATAAAGGCGTTGGAGAGTCAAAATTAAAAGGAGAAAACAAACCAAAGGTGCAGCCAGTATGTTGATGCAACCTAAGTTTAATCATATTCATTTAGTGGTTCGTTATAAGATAGATGGCCTTTCATTTGGTGGTATTGTTTTAGTATGATATTGGTGTTGTGAGGTCAGTTTAGTGTATAATTATCTCGTTAACGAAATGAATAAATTCAAATTACTCAGTAGTTCGCTTGAGCAAGCCCAGCGAAAGACAGATGGCTCACACGATATCAAGCAGCATCGAAAGGAGTAGGTGCTACTGCTGAATATTTTAGACAAGTGCACTCGTAGATTATGTGTAATTAAGAGATCCTCCGTGACGATCGAATATGGATTAGGAACCGCATAAAATAGTTGGACCCTTAGGTTCTGGCTATTTTTAAAAAATGCAGGAGAAACGCAAACAGCAACAGGATCAGCTAAGCAGAGCTTCATCAATTGCAAGTGACCCTGCGCAAACATGTCAATAGGATAAAGGAGAGACATAAGCAGTAGCAGCTAACTCGATTTAAGGAGAATTTATGTTCGACGAACTGTCTGTGCTAAGTAAATTAGAAGTAATTCAGAAGAACAGGCATTCAATTGCAAGTAAGCACCAGCACCATACTGACAGATACTGGGGGTAGGATATGGCGAATAGACCCCACTTTGAGGATACGCAGTAACATTCTCAGTAAATGATGCAACAGCGACAAGATAAATAACCCGATTCCGATAGCACATTCAATAACTTGTTTAAGAATAAGAAGAAAAATCTGTTTTAAGCTCTAAAACTCAACGAACCGATAGAGGAAGAGTCTGAAAAATAGACTTAGAAGCTCAGCAGTTACAGATCAAAGTCAGAGGAACCCTTCTCTAAAATAGGAGGGTATCAGTTCTAAGACAGGAGATGTTAGAAGTAGAGCCCCCATAAAAAGTCTAGGTAGCAGAGCCCTGAACCAGCATGGTTAAACAATATGAATTCCAGTCAGAAAAAAGGGAAGGATAGTATTACCCCTCCTAAGGGAACGTAGGATTTAGTGAGGAATAATTGGTCAATGTACAACCCAAACTCTGTAACTGAGCACTCAGTGCACTTTGATCAGAGCAAGAATACTACTTACGAGTATGTGTTGGGTTAGGATAATAGTA
Organism: Hydropsyche betteni; assembly: GCA_028571205.2. Taxonomy (NCBI): domain Eukaryota; kingdom Metazoa; phylum Arthropoda; class Insecta; order Trichoptera; family Hydropsychidae; genus Hydropsyche; species Hydropsyche betteni. Next base: position 9,889 of record JAOXNN020220826.1, read on the forward strand.
AGCTGGGTTTGATGCACAAATTAAATCACTAGAGTGGGAAGAAGTCAGAGAGAGCCTCAATCGGAAATAATATTTTGAGTGCTCTACACAAAGATTAGCCAAAGTAACAATCGAATGCCAAAGAAAAGAAGCGTAGCTCCCCTACTATTGAAGCTAATTCAGGCTACAAAGAGAAGAGTATCAGGTAGAGTTTTAGTGGGGGATCCAACCACTTAGGACTAACTACATTCGGAAACATTCCCTCCAACAGTAATCACCCTACAACACTGGAGTCTTTAGCCCAGCCAATACCTACGTTTGAAGGAGCTAGCTCTTCCTACTTTTACAACGCTGCATCCAACATAGCCTCAAGTACCTTTTCAAATCAAAAGCTTTTGGATATCCCCAGGCTTCCAGACTTTAAACCATTTGATTTCAGTGCATTGGCAGGTTCAGGAGCTAAGCCAGTTTAAATAAAGCCAGTCGATTCGGACAATCTTTTTACTTCCCCTGAACTTCTCATGGAATGTCGTAAATGGAATTTAAAGAGTGCATAGAAGAAATCGAATATCTACTAACCTTCCACCAGCTTTAATGTTGCTCCCATTCAACCAATTAACTTCGCTAATGTTATGGGCAGCGGCACATCATCTCTATCTACTATTAATGCACTCGGCAGTCTCACTACAAATAACTCTACTTCACTCATTTCCACTCTCAACTCAACAGCCATTCCTTCCTCTCAGAATATCTATTCACCCAATTACGCTGTCACTACATTGGTAAACAACTTTACATTTAAGCAGCAGTCAACTGGGAGTTAGTACTTCCCATCATATTTGCAAGACACTCAGTCTATTGTCGATAACTCCCCCTATAAATTGCCTATGATGGGGCATCTCCACTAAGGCATGAACTTTAGTAATGCTTCGAAGAGTGTAAACAAAACGTTATTAGACAATGTGGTTCATAAAGACTGCATGAGCTAAGTTAAGGAAACTGTGCCTAAACCAAGGCTGGAGGAGTAATCGAAGTTGAATCTGCTTGGGAATTTAAACGTTATGGAATCATTTGAAAAAGATACAGAGTCGAGAGTTCACCTTGATTAGGTGAGTGCTAATTTGGACCATTCAGGAGTTGTTAGCATTGAGACCCTAACTCCCGAGTAGGTGTTTGACATATTTGTGTTCAACTAGTCTCGGCCCAGATCGTCTTCTAATGTTCCGAGTATTTGGCTTTCGAAGTCCTACTTTATGGAGGTAGCCAGAGGCCAGTTCAAAAACCCTGGAAAGCTGGAGAAAATATTCTAGTATTGTCTAAAGGGAGAGTCAAGTGACTCAATAAATGCAGTTGATTTCGGTAAGGCACTTGAAGAGCTCATAAGCAAAGACGAAATTAAAGACCCAGTACGAGATATATTTGGGCTTATTGATATTAAGCAAAAGGGTACATTCACACTGTAGGAATACGAAAGATTCCTGTAGCAGGTGCTTGAAACTGAGCAGGATAACTACTAAGAAATTGCTGAGTTGGCGAAGAGGTAATATAAAGTAAAATGTAGGTTGTTCAAGTCGGCAGATGTAAAAAATAACAGAGAGATCGAATACTGGGGACTTTACCTTACGTAGATTTAAATTAATTCAGAAAGGACACGATGGAGTACAACAATTTTACCGACTACCTTTCTCAATTTTAATTCGAAATTGAAATGTGATGATTGCATTTTATTAATACATTCACATACTTTATTCCACTCCGCTTCTCTGTCTTGACACAGATTTAACAATACCTCCGTAACGTCTCCTCAATCTTTACAGGGATCCCAGCACTCTCACTAGACTCTACGCTTATATTACGAAAAACTTCGCATTTGTCTGTATCAGGTGCTAACTACCAAACAAAGCACTGAGGAAGTTTAGGGTTGTGGCTGAATAAGACTGTACTCGCCGAAGTGGTCTCCGTCAGTATAGTTGCCGATGAGCTACTATACACCTCCTGGTTTATGGACGAAACGACCTAACTTTCCTCGATAGAGAATCCAAAGTTTATTGCTGATTTGGCCTTGTCTAACGGCATACTACCCGGTATGGATCATTATTTCCTTTGCGATGTCAATAACATGGTTGGTTTCATCAGAGTCGAGCGTTTTGAATAGTTCCACTGCGGCTAATGTTCTTTGAATGAGGGTCCTTTTTTGGTAGGCAGACCTAATACAGAGAGAAGTGTAGAGTTCTCTAGAAAGCGAATAGAGCGAGGTGGGTTTGTTGGCTTTGATGACTAATTTTTACAATTTTTGCTAGTAAAGTAGTGCTAACTCCCCGAATGAATGCCCTTGAGTATAAATGTGTTTGAGAGAACTTGTATTAGGAACCGATGTTTATACTTACACCTCTCCCTTGTCAATTACGAATAGAGTGCTGTAATTCTCGCCTCCGTATTAGATTTGTTCTTGTGGTTAGAGTCTTACTTAGGACATAGAGTCAATAATGAGGTTGGTCTCGCTATCATCTAGCCAGTTAAATATGAATGAGTTCTTTAGCCTTATGAGGATCCTAGTTTTAGTTTATTATGTTTTCTTTATATACGGTAAGTTAATTTCCTTGGTTGTGTTGTGCTTTCCAAACACTTAGGCAGATATCCCTCCTCTCCTTCTTTACTTCTTTGCCTGTGACACCTATTTCACTATTCTAGGAGAGATTTCATCTTCGGAATCATTTGCTTTGGATTCAAACTGCCTTGAAGATTGGTATTTATCTAACCACTTTTGACAGTATGTTGCTACATCTCTGGGTCTGTTCATTATGATGTCGGACATCATCGCATTTATTAGAGGCGATACATAGTCTTTTAGGTAGGATTTTATTTATTCTGATTGTTTAGACTATTCCTCCATATTTAGATTTGCAAAGTTATATTAACAAACTATCATATCTCATCCTCAGGCATTAAGACCGGAAAGTCACCAATCTAAATGGTATCTGGCCTAACGAACCTGGCGTATTTATCGGGGGCCTCGAAGTATTTTATTCCTTTATATATACCACTTAGCTATCCAAATGGTCCATCCAGCAGTATCCCAATGAAATATCCCTGACCCATCCCAGGTACTTTTCCAACATACTGAACTGTTCCTCGAGCTCCATCTGGCAATTTGCATCTATGCCCCTATTTGACACAGTCTGCAAGGGTTTTCATATAATCGTCTGCAGAGCCGGCTGCAGAATTGCTGATATTAGCCACATGTTCGAAGATGTTGGGATTTTTAGCAAGAAGTTACTTCTTCCACTTTCTAAAATTTTCGGAGAGTTTGTTGTAGTCCTCCTAGGATATGGTATATTTTTGGATTGAGGCTAGGTCCTCTATTTCCTTGTGAATAGAATTCGGGTTCATGTCCATAACATGGATGATATTCCCGTTGTTTACGCCATAGAATGCAAGAGTTCTGTTCTCCTACTCCATACTTGTTATTACAGTACCCTTCTCATCTTTGAGCACGAGTTTCATGAACTTCACATCTGACCCGTACCTCTTTTCTATGTTTTCCTTGACTGAAATGACTGTCTGATGAAGATCGTATCTGACTTAGGGTATTTTCGAAGAAGATATATTGTGGGTTAGGTTAACCTTGATTAGCTGAGCTGGTGGGGCGTTAGGGGCAGCACTCATTTGAGATAATTTAATTATCTGTCCATCCCTATTATGCTTTTTAAATTCGATTTTATAGGTTGTCAACAGAAATAATCTTAAATCAGTATTAAACAAATAATCTCTGACTATGGCAATAACTTCACTCGAATGGCTTTTTGAAGTGTCCTCAAAAGAAATAAAGGGAGCGTAGAGAGTGGAGTAGTAGCTAATCCGCGATAGTATAGTGGCTATTATCCCTGCCTGTCACGCAGGAAACCCGGGTTCAATTCCCGGTCGCGGAGTTTTTTATTTTTGCTCACAATACTCATTCATGTTCAACACCTTCAGAGCACACACAATATCACACCAGCATAATCCTCAGCTTCGACGAAGATTGTTTTTTGAGTCCGCCCATTTTGCTCTCGACGAGGTTCTACTTATTCAGCTCTTCTTGCAGCCGGCTGAGACTGAACGTCAGCTCGAACAGCTCCGTGTTGTCTGGCTGCTGTAGTTGAGACTTGTGAGCGTTGGCCTTGTATAGTCTTCTCGTGGAGGTTTTCTTAGGTGCTGTTCGGACCTTTCTGACGATGTCTGTCGGAGACGTAACAGGGGGAAGCAATGTGCTTAGGGGTTGCTATAAGGCCTTTTTGGTAGAAGGTGTCGGCCTAAAAGGTAGCTTGCAGGAGCTTCTGGTGTCGTAGCGGGTGAGCTTGAAGTTAAAGAAGTCAGGGGGAAAGAGCTTGGTGTTGGGGCTGAGTCTTTTAGGCAAGGGACAAATCTTCGGCGACGACATGGTCCTTCCGATGGTGGGCAGTTTCGTTTGTTTGAGGGGCAGTTAGCAGTGGCTATTGAGGGGAAGCAGGTGTTGATGGATCTAAGGTGAACAGGAGCGAGCGTTGCGAGTGAGGAGCAGCATGCTGCTAGCGGGAAGTAATGGAAAAATGAATAATAGAAGAATTGGATTAAACGAGCTGAGCCTATTTTATTTAGGCAGAATTCAATAATGGTTAGGCTGTTAGCCAAAGTTCATCCAGTTTGTAGCGAAGGCAATTAAATGTAATTTTGAAGGAGTATGCCAATAATAGAAGTATAATTAATTATGTAAGAGGAAAATCTCTACCAATTTTGAGCGCTGAAATAAAACTTGATCAAGCAAGCCGAGATTTAGACACAACACGACGAGAACTTGCCTCTTTAAAGGTAGCTCACCAGAAATTGAGGCAGCAAAACTTAAACATGGAGTTATAATTAAAGTCGTGCTGACAACAATCCTAAATTATCCAAAACAAGTAGAACTCTGGTAAAATACTAACGTTATAGTTACAGATCAAAAGAGTTTAAAAACAAAACCAAACACTTCGAAGCAAAATCTAAGAGGAACAACAAAAAAATGCTAGATTAGACTCAAAATTTGAGATTTTGCGCCGGTTTTCTTAAGCTGTAGCTTAGAAAAAGCTGCAATTGGAAGAAGAAAAATCAAACTTGTAGACAGATAATTTCGAGCTTAATGCTTGGAGACATAAAAACGAGAAGACTATGTAAAAAAACATGAGGTTGTAAAAATAGAGCAACGTTTTGCTGGAAAG